>PVIU01003147.1:0-55295 GCA_004026605.1 Ondatra zibethicus | reverse complement strand
AATGTGGTACATTTACACAATGTTGTACTACAGAGCAGAAAAAAATAACGACAGCTTGAATTTTGCAGGAAAATGGATGGAGCTAGAAAACATTATTTTGAGTGAGGTAACCCAGACACAGAAAGACAATTATCACATGTACTCACTCATACGTGGTTTTTAAACATAAAACAAAGAAAGCCAGCCTATAAACCACAATCCCAGAGAACTCAGACAACAATGAGGACACTAAGAGAGACTTACATAGATCTAATCTACATGGGAAGTAGAAAGTATAAGAAGACAAGATCTCCTGAATAAATTGGGAGCATGGGGACCTTGGGGGAGGATTGAAGGGCAGAGGGGAGAAGCAGGGAGGGGAGCAGAGAAAAATGTAGAGCTCAATAAATATCAATAAAAATACCACAAAGGGACAATAAAAAACATTCATAATACATATGTATTTGTATTATTATACAAATAATAAAAATCCAAAACACTGTTTTATACTTTTTCAAACCTGCTACTATTACAAAGAGAATAATAATAATGATGCTGCACTCCATAAACCGTAAGGATCTGTATTAACAAATTACTCACATCGTCAGGCTCTTTTCATTACCTTAACCTATAAACACATCTTCCCATGTATCTTCTGTACTCCTATCTCAGCCTGTTTCTTAGAAATACATTCTTTTTGGCTTCAGGATTTCGCTAAAGAATACTTTCCAGAAATTTCTACATTTCCCAAAAGAAACCTGGTTGACTTCATTAAAAGAAAAAGGTATCAATATTTTTATTGCCATTTTACCCAATATTAGTGGACAACCTTGAGCTACCACCACACACACACACACACACACACACACACACTCATACTCATCCTCTGTGCTGGGAACTGAGTTTTTCTGTAGCTTTGGAGCCTGTCCTGGAACTTGCCCTATAGACCAGGCTGGCCTCAAACTCACAGAGATCCACCTGCCTCTGCCTCCCGAATGCTGGAATTAAAAGCATGTACCACCACTGTCCAGCTTGAGTTTAAAATTGCTGATATTCTCCATGTTCTTCAGCTTCACTTTCCCCCAAGAATACAATCTTAAAGATGATTCAAATTAATAAGCTTATCACAGAGTGTAGAAACTAAAGGAATGAATTCACCAATGAATCTGTACATTTCTAAGCATGTGATATCTTGTCTTCCCACCAAGAAGAAAAGCCCTTATACTGTTTATAAAGTTGTTTTGTCCAATTCAACATCCACAAGCCACATATGGCTATTTAATTTAATTAAAACTAAAGAACGTAGAAAATCCATTTGCCCAACAGCTGTATGTAGTCAGTGACTACCATACTGGGTAACAAAGATGTGGAGCACCCTGTCCACAGAAACTTTATTGGCAGCACTTGGCAGAGGCTGCTGCTGAATACTACTATTATGAGAATGGTCCCTACAAGACAGAATTGGGGTCACACTAACCAATGACATGCTTTGTCCAGGAAATGAGGTTTGCTCTTCCAGCACAAGCGGCATGTTTAGAAGCACACTTAAGCGTCCACAGGTAATCTGGTCCTTACCCCAAACTTTCTTTTTCTCACTGGCCCCTGCACATGAGCTTGTTGTTAATGTGGGGCTGTTCAGAAAGGCTGAGCTACTGCTGCTGCACATTTTCTTTAAAAATAATAATAAAAAAAAAACCGAGGTTAATAATTTGTGTCCTCCATGCAACAGAACAACACTTAATGTTTTGCAAGTAAATTGTGGAGCCTAAGAGCCAACAGCTCTTGTTACTATTTCTTTCTAACAAATAATCCATTCCATAATCTTTATAACCACTGAAGCAGCAGCAGGTAGAGTTTTACTTATTTAAAAAAAAAAAAAAAGCAAGACTCTTTGGTAAGAACTTTGAGCTCTACGCAGGATTCGAACTCTTGGGGACTACCCCTGCTCCTTTTCCTGGAGTGATTCCCTAGGGCCTTCTTTTCACCCGCTAACTGCTCTCCATGCTAACAGTCCAGTTAGGAAAAGATCAGCTAACTGCAGCAGTGTTAGCGAGCACACTCCACATAGGAAGACAGGAAGGAAAGTGAGGTCATTAGACTCAAGCCATGGGGGAGGGGACTCACTTCTGGTAAAACTGTTCCTTCCCAACATGGCTTTGAATGCAAGTAAACTACAGCAAAGGGGAAGCCACACAATGAGACAGATTAATGTACTAAAAGTGTAAGAATGAATCCTAATCTGTTATTTCACCCAGTTCTGTAAAATAATCACAACACTAGAGACAGCTTTCTAAACTAATCTATTATAACATGGAGCAAAACACTCCCCCTATCCCCCAGGAAACCTAGAATTCCTAAAGGCAGGAAATAATCTGGGAGGATATATCTAGCAGACCACAGGCAGAAAAACGTTCTAAAGCTTTATAACTCTCAACAAGATTAAATGAGAAGAGGTTAGCTAATAAGACCCACAGGGAGAATGTCCTGGACAGACTTTCATCAAGCATATATATGGTACTTGGGTACCACAGTCATCACAAAGAGCACTAGACACCCAGCAGACCATGTGGGACCCCATCCATACACTCTTCTCTGAAGGCCAACTTAACCAGGAAACGGGACGATAAATGATACCAGATATGAGACGATTTCAACATCACATGAATTTAAATGTTAACAAAAATAGGAAATGTTTTTCTAAAGCAGCACATGACTCTACATAAAAAGAGACTCTCAAATACCCAAGCCAATAATGGGAAACAACAATAATAAAATCGTTCAGCATTGCTCTTAAAATATGGTATATTGAAACTTTAATTAATGAATTACCCTTCCTAATTATATTTTACATAACCGAATATGAAATTTATTTTTTTCCGGAATATACACTCTAAGGCAGTTGAAGACCTTACAAGTTACAGATCAAAAATTTGATCTGACAGATAATCAATAAAAAGCAAAATAATTACATGAATATAGACTTCATAAGAAAAGAAAGAATGCCAGGTGGTGGTGGCAGTGTACACCTTAAATTCCAGCACTCAGGAGGCAGATGCAGGCAGATTTTTGCAAGTTCAAGGCCAGCCTGGTTTACAGAGTGAGTTCCAGGACAGGATCCAAAGCTACAGAGAAACTCTGTCTTGAAAAACAAAACAAAAGAGAGAGAGAGAATTATTCTTATTCTCCACAGATGAAATGCTATGCCAAGACCCATACTTGGTTGCTATATATCATTCACTATTTAACACGAGTGTGAAAGGGACCAACATTATTCAAGCCTAGTATTAGAGTAGCCTTAGCTTCTCATATATTCCTCATTTGAAAACCTCTCCCCATCCGGTGATAGTGGTGCACACATTTAATCTCTCAGGAGGCAGACGCAGGCAGATCTCTGTAAGTTCGAGGCCAACCTGGTGTACAAAAGCTAGTTCAGGACAGGCTCCAAAGCTACAGAGAAACCCTGTCTCGAAAAATCAAAAAAAGAAAAAAGAAAAAAAGAAAACCTCTCCGCAGTAAGTTTGGTAAAGCTCTACCAGAGTCACACATACCTGCCTGTTTGGGTGACCTGTGTCCTTGTTCTTCATGGTCTCATATCCAGACACCCGGGGACGTCGGCTCATCTGAAGGGCCACCAGGTCCTTCATGATAGAGTCTAATGCCTCCTGTTCATCTGCATTGAAAGAAAGCATGCAGGCTAAGATATTTCAATAAAGCACTGTTTCCACCAATTACACTTCTAATATCACAGGGCGTAAAAGGACACATCTGAGATGTGGTGGCACATGCCCATAATCCCCACACTCGAGCGGCAGAGGCAGAAGGATAACTACAAGAATGAGGCCAGTCAGGGCAATACAGCAAGACCATTTCAAAACACAACAACAAAACAAGACAGACCCTATAACTACAGTCACACAGTAAGAAAAGATAACTAAGGTCAGGCTATAGCAATATAAATTTTAATGTTTTCTTAACAGTCCTCCAGATTTCTGGCAATGCACTAGTTGGGACTGAGGGAGTAGTTTATTCAACGTCAGAGGAATTCAATCATGAAAAACTTGAAAAGTTGGAGTGAGAAACAGCACAGCACAATATAGTTGGTTATTGAATGAAAATATAAATTCAGCAAGCTAATCCAGGGACAGGGTTGGTCCTAGACCTACCTTTCCTTCTTTGTAAAGGCAGGGACTCTATGTATGTAGCTCACACCAGAACATGACAGACATCTAAGTGGGATTTTTACAGTTGGCAATGACACCCTTACTCTTAAATGGCCAGACTTACTCTTAAAGCACTATGTGTGAAAGAGGACTTCTTAAAGAACCTTAGGTAGTTGCTTTGACAACAACTGTTTTACAGGTCTAACCTTTACACACTGCTTCTAACTACCAATTTTACAGGCTAGTCACCTTCAGATAGGGAAATCAAAGGGTAGTTCTCCTGTTTTTCTTCCTTAACTGGCCAGAGCAATGTACTGTCTCTACCTTACTGGCTTTACTTTTAACCTCTTTCTCTTAAATACTGTGGAATTCTAGAATTTGCACTTTCTGAAGACAAACTGTCCAAAACCCAGAATACAAACCAGCCTGACCCCAAGCTTTACAAAATTCTCCCAGAGATCTTTACCCATTCAAATAACATTTAAAGGCTGAAAATAATCTATCACTTAATCTGGAAGAGAACATGTGGGTGAGTTGTCACACTCCCCAAGTGACTCACTTGGGAACTTAGGGCACACCTTTAAAAAAAGCAAGTAAAAAAGCCTCCACCCAACGAGAGTGCCCATCTTCTGCCCTTCATTCTTGTCCCTTAGAAATATTAATACTCTATGGGAAGAATAGCATGAATCTGGCCTCTTCCCCAACAACACCTCTGAAGAAACATATCTTGGAAGTACCAAGATACCTATAAAGATATTTTTACTTATTTATTTTTATTTTATGTGCACTGGTGTTTTGCCTAAATGTATGTCTGTGTGAGGGTATCAGATCTTGGAGTTATAAACAGTTGTTGGCTGCCATGTGGGTGCTGGGAATTGAACCCGGGTCCTCTAGAAGTGCAGCCAGTGCTCTTAAATGCTGAGCCATGTCTCCAGCCCTATAAAGATATTTTGACTGTCCAGAAGAGTAAAATTAAATTTAAACTTGCAAGAAAAAAATAAGAGTAGGTTCCTCTATAATTCCACTTTAAAATATATACAAAATTATTAGTCCACTATAATGGTCCATGCCCTTTAACCCAAGCACTGAAGAGGCTAAAACAGGAAGTTCTTAACTTGGGAGACCAACCTGGACAACACAGCAAGACCCTGTCTCAAAACAACAGGAGAAAGGAAGATGTTTTACACATATACTTCTAATGCTCAAGGATTAGAGACCTTCAATAAAATAATTAAGTAAAGGAGACAACTAATGAGTTAAGTGGGTTCTGGAGAAGGACAAACAGAAAATCAACTATTTTATATTTTTCTAGCAATTTCTCTATGGCTTTTTAAAGAAAGATAACTTGATGTAGAAATGTAGCTTAGAGCAGCTGAAGAGAATTTACTTGTTTTATTGTTTTTAATCTAATAACCAAAATTTAAAAACAAAAAACAAGCTAGGCATAGTGTCATACACCTTTAATTCCAGCATTAAGGAGCAGAAACAGGCAAAGCTTTGTGACTTCAAGGCCAGACTGGTCCATATAGTTCTAGGCCATCCAGGACTACATAGTAAGAACCTGTTTTTTTAATTTATTTATTTATTTATTGTGGTTTTCCAAGACAGGGTTTCTCTGTGGCTTTGGAGCCTGTCCTGGAACTAGCTCTGTAGACCAGGCTGGTCTCGAACTCACAGAGATCCGCCTGCCTCTGCCTCCCAAGTGCTGGGATTAAAAGCGTGCGTCACCACCGCCTGGCCCTTTTTTTTTTTTTTTGTGGAACCTGTTTTATTTTTTATTTTTTAAAAAAAGGTATTTTTAAAGACTGGAGAGATGGCTTATTGGTCAAGAACACTGGCTATTCGCTTTCTTGCAGAGGACCTGGGTTTGATTCCCAGCATGTACAGATAGCTTACAACCATCTATAACTCCAGTTCCATGGGAGCCAGTACCCTCTTCTGCCCTCCTCTAGGAGCAAGGCAAGTGGTGCACAGATATACATGCAAGCAAAACACCAATACACATAAAATAAAATAAATTTAAAAACAAACAAGAACAGAGGCTGGGGTATCCATGTGCAAGGCCCTAGATTCAATCAATCCCTAGCAACACACACACACACACACACACCTCTAAAGCATAGTATCTAAACTATCTTAAAGGTGACAGACATAAGTAAGATTAGCACTAATAAACATTATCTCAGATGCATCCAGTAAAAGTACTGAGAGCTTAATATATGTATGGAGGTTTGGGAAGGTTGGGTTTTTTTGTTTGTTTTGTTTTTGCATAGAGGGGCTTGGTTTGGTTTTGGTTCAGTTTGGAGACAGTATAGCCCTATGTAGCCCTAACTGGCCTGGAACTTGCTATGTAGATCAGATTGGCCTCACAGAGGGGTCCAGTTGTCTCTACATCCCATGTCCAGCATGTATGAAGTTTTTACTATCAACGTTACCTTGTGAAGAATTAAGAATGTCAGGGTAAGGTTCTAGTATTCAGTGGTATAATGTATTTCGGTACTTGCCCAGTATGTATAAGGCCCTACTTTCAATCTCTAGGAGAGGGGAAGGGAATATTAAGATTTGCTATTGTAAGGGCTGGTTTATCAAGTTGACAAATTTTTCCTCCAGGAAGCTAACCAATTCACAGTGTTATTTGGTGTTCCTAGTACTAACAACATTCTAGGAGAATGGTCTGTCATTATTGCCTGAAATCTAGGGCTGTTGACCTAAGTGAAGCATGGTTATAAACTGAATTTTATGAGGTCAAACATAAAACTAAAAGCAGTGAAGTGTATCAACTGATATTTCCAACTACAGACACGGAGACAAGAAGTGAGCTGACTAGCTCTTTTAGGCACTGCACTCTAGACTGAGGACTAACTAAATCATGTGGGCTCCCATAGCAGCGACTCTTAAAATGGAGAGCTGTCTTAGAAAGCAGCAGTGAAGAACATGAACTTCGAGTCAGAAACATTCGAGTTTAAGGAATCTTTAAATAAATCATGTATTTTCCCTAAATCTCAATTTCCTCATGTGCAAAATGGAGTAATAAAGCATCATTTTACAGAATTGCTAAGATAAAAACACAGAGAAATGAAGAAAGAAGACAACTTAGTAATTACTCCTCATGGTACTTAGTAATGCTTTAAAAATGCTGGCTGTTATTGTCATCAATATGAAAAGGTCAGTGGAAAAAGACTGGAAGGGCTACTTAACCTACTCTATGATTTAATTTATTCCTGAATTTTATTAATCATTAATAACTATTTGCTCAACATCTATCATGCATTATTCATTAGAAAGCTTTTTTTAAAAAAGGATTTATTTTTATATGAATGTTTTGCCTAAATGTATGTATATGCACCACATGTATGCATGGCCTGGTGTCTATAGAGGCAAGAAGGAGGCAGTGGATTCCCTGAAACTGAAATTATAGATGGTTCTGAGCCAACATGTGGGTGCTGGGACCTGAATCCAGGTCCTTTGCAAGAGCAGCCAGTGCTCTTAATGGCTGAGTAAGACCTCACTTTAAAACATTAAAAGCAGCCTGGAGTGTGAAGCCCAACTTTAATTCTAGCACTTGGGAGAAACAAGCAAGCACATCTCTGTGAGTTTGAGGCCAGTCAAATCTATATAGTGAACTCCAGGGCAGCTAACTCTACATAGTGAAACCCTTATCTCAAAAAAAGAAAAAAAGAAAACTTTTTTTTTTAAACTTTATTCTATGTGCATTGGTGTGAAGGTGTCTGATCCCCTGCAACTGGATCTTCAGACAGTTGTGAGCTGCCATGTGGGTGCTGGGAATTGAACCCGGGTCCTCTGGAAGAGCAGTCTCTTAACCACTGAGCCATCTCTCCAGCCCCCCAAAAAGAAAGTTTTAAAGGCTGCTTCAGGGCATCTAAACTCATGGAGTAAAAGCATAAATAAACTGGGAGTGGTGGCACGTCTTTAATCCAAGCAATGGAAGACAGAGGAAGGTAGACCTTTTGAGTTTGTAAGGCCAGTCAAGTCTCCATAAACAATTCCAGGCCAGTCACGACTACATAGTCTGTCTAAGACATAGACCCTGTCTCAAAAACAAACAAATGAATAAATAAACTTTTAAAAAGAATAAACAAATACAATGTCATTTTTAAAAGCAGACTGAGTGCTGGAGAGATGGCTCAGAGGTTAAGAGCATTGCCTGCTCTTCCAAAGGTCCTGAGTTCAATTCCCAGCAGCCACATGGTGGCTCACAACCATCTGTAATGGGGTCTGGTGTCCTCTTCTGGCCTGCAGGCACACACAGAGATAGAATATTGTATATATAATAAATAAATAATTTTAAATAAAAAAAAGCAGACTGAAGAAATTGGCATGTTGACACACACCTATAATTTCACCACTCAAGATAGTACCTCAAGTATGAGGCCAGCCTGGGATAGAGTAAGACCCTGTCTCAAAAAAATAAATAAAAATAAAACACAAACATATATACCCCAAAAGGCCAAACCAGGTAAGATGGCATATGCCTCCAAATTCAGCCCTAGGGAAACTGAAGCAGGAGGATCACAGCAAGTTCAAGGCCAGGTTGGCTTATATAGCAAGACCTGGACTTGAACAAACAAAGTAAGCTGGTATGGACAATATACAAACCAGTATACATAAATATAAATGTATCAAAATATTTTTAAAATGTGAGTAGCAAGAATTTATATATAGATAATTTCACATAATCATTAACAGATTAGATTCTTTCAGAAAAGCAAACTATTTCAGCTATGCCAGAAAGCTCACAAAGTGAGCTGAAGGAGAAAAAAATAAGAGTTATCAAATAAGGGATAAAGATGGAAATAAATAAATAAGAAGCCAGGTGGTAGGCCCCTCAAAAAGCCAAAAGACGTTGGACAGTGGTGGTGCACGTCTTGAGTCCCAGCAAGTGGGAGGCAGAGGCAGGCGGATTTCTGTGAGTTCGAGGCCAGTCAGACATAGCGACTGCCAGGCAGGCTCCAAAGCTATACAGAGAAAACCCTGTCTCAAAAAAAACAAAATCAAACAAACAAAGAAATTAGGGTTATTTGTTGTGGCATGCCTACAATCCTTGCACTTGGGAGGTAGAAAGAAGCAGGAGTTCAAGGTTATCCTCAGCTATATGGCGAGTTCCAGGCCAGCTAAGAATAAATGAGAATCTGGGGTGATGGCTCACTGGGTGAAGGCACTTGCTGCTTGAGTTGGATCTCTGGGACCCACACAGAGGAAGAGCCATCTAAACCTATACACACATGTACCCTGCCAATCCATAAAAATGCACACGTAAGATAAATAAATATATGTTAAAAGAAAAGAATCTAGGAAGGGTATAATGTGTATTCACAGAAAACAAGGAATCTATGAAACAAGGACCAGAGATCAAGCTTTAAAATGGAAGCACTGGTTGGCAAGATGGCTCAGCAGGGAAAGGGGCTTTGCCATCAAGCCTTACAAACTAAGTTTGATTCCTGGAACACACATAGTGGTAGGAGAGAAATGACCTCCACACATATACTGTAGCACATGTGAGCATGTACCTGGTGCACACACAAGAAGGAAGAGAGGGGGAGGGGGGCAGAGGCTCCAAAGAAATCACAAGCAAGTAGGTACCTGCAATTTTCAGCAGCTTGTGCTTTTTCTTCTCTTCTTTCTGACTTATGGTGTGGGGCAATATACCCCCCTTTCTGGCTCCAGTAGGAAGTTACTTTTCCACACTGAACTTCTATCTGAAAGGCCTTTAAGGTACTTCCCTTTTATGAGTTCTCTTGGTTAACCCAGAAAAATTAGAGGAAGTACCCTCTCTTGTAAAAAACATTATCATCCTACAAGGTATCTATTTACTACCCCCCACACTCTCTTTTCCACATTTACAAATCCACAAAGTAATATTTTGTTGGTGGTAGTTTTTTGAGACAGGATCTCTCTAGGTAGCCCTGGTTGTCCTGGAGCTCGCTATATATACCAGCCTGGCTTCAAACTCAGAGATCAGCCTGCCTTTCTCCCAAGCACTGGGATTAAAGGAGTGTACCACCACACCCAGTCTAAAGTAATATTTTAATCTTTGTTTTCACTTAACTAATGATGTTATTTCTTCATCTTGCCAAGGCTCTGTCTTAGCTCTGCCAGGTCATCTGATCAGACTGCTCAACTCAAGAGAGCCTGTGTTTCAGAGTCCCTGTGTCAGATTTTACTTTCTCTCCTTGACAGTTCCATTTCATGTATCTCCACTGTCTCTACTCTGACCATATTCAGACAAAAACCATTTTACAGTTAGGTATGTACAAACAGACCCAATCTTCAATTCACCAAAAAAAAAAAAAAAAAAAAAAAAAATGCTTCTTCAAGAACCTGAGTGAAGACTGGTGAGATGGAGTCTGTAAAGAGGAAGGCATGGAACCCTGATGCTCGGATCCACAGTGAAAGGAAAAGAACTGATTTCCAAAAGTTGTGTTTTGGTGTGCGCACACACACAAACACACACTTAAAAAAACTTTAAAGAGCATGGTCCAGCCAGGTATAGTGATGCACACCTGTTGATCCCAGCACTCAGGAAATGGAGACAGAAGGATCAAGAGTTCATGCACAAGTTTAGCGTGGGTCAAATGAGACCTAGTTCCAAAAAACACACAGAAAATGGTTGAAGTCAAGAGTGGTGACTCACATCTGTAATCCCACCAACTAGGAGGTAGAGGCAGGTGGATCTCTGTGAATTCCAGGCCAGGTTGGTTCACATAGCAAGTTCCAGGCCAGCCAGAGCTATAGGTTAAGCCCCTGTCTCAACCCCTCCTCAAAACTTTAAAGAAAATGTAATTTTTATAAAGAACAGTATTGAGCCAAGAGGTGGTAGTGCATGCCTTTAATCCCAGCACTGGGGAGATCTGCCTCTGCAGGAGGACCGCTCTGAGTTTAAGGCTAGCCTGGTCTACCGAGCAAGTTCCAGGACAGTCAGGGATATACAGAGAAACCCTATT
Source organism: Ondatra zibethicus (assembly GCA_004026605.1). Classification (NCBI taxonomy): domain Eukaryota; kingdom Metazoa; phylum Chordata; class Mammalia; order Rodentia; family Cricetidae; genus Ondatra; species Ondatra zibethicus. The sequence goes on along the minus strand of PVIU01003147.1, from coordinate 44,194 downwards.
TTGAAAAACCAGATAGATAGATAGATAGATAGATAGATAGATAGATAGATAGATAGATAGATAGATAGATAGATAGATAGATAAAAGCAGTATTGAAGTTTTGCTAAAGGTTAAATACTGGTATTTATTGTTCTGTTACTTGGATATATAACAATCTACCAAAATTAACTAATGGATCAAAATTTTTAGATACACATTACAAAGTAAAGCACTACTTCCTTATAAGAATCAATAGAATCACCATTTTACACCTTCATATGTGTATTCATTCAAAGGTCCTGTGTATGTTCCTGTGGAGGTCAAAAGTTGGTATCAGATAACTTCCTGTACATCTCTCCATCACATTTTGGGGACTGGAACTAATTGAACCCGGAACTCATCTATGTGGGTAGGTTGGCTGGCCAACAAGCCCCAAGAATCCTCTTATAGGCCTCCCCAGGCACAAGCCCCCATACCTGGCTTTCCACATAGGTACTAGGGATTTGAACTCTGGTTCAAGCTTGCACAGCAAGTACAGAACAAAACTAACTGTGAGCTCCTCTTCATTATATTTTAATATTTGATGGAACTAATTTAAAGAATGTTTATGTGTGAGTATGTGTGTTGGTGTGTCATAACCCTTAAATTATAGAATTGGTCTCTTCTTGCGAACAATTATATACTTTTGGCAGAGTACCTACACTCACTTACTGGTTGAGCATACCTACTCTGAAACTCCAAAATCTGAAACAGACTAGGGATACTCAACTAGTAAGGTCTAGGCAAGTATTCCCTGGTGTAGGAGGGTCTTCTGTTTGTATATTGCCCTCATTGGTTAAATAAAGAAAACTGCCTTGGCCTTTTGGTAGGACAGCCCTTAGGTGGGCGGAGTAGATAGAAGGGAATGCTGTGAGAGAGAAGGCAGTGGAGCAGACACCATGCTTCTCCAGCACAAGATGGACACTGGTTAGACTCATGCCGGTAAGCCACAACTCAAGTGGCGATACACATTATTGGAGATGGGCTAAAATAATATGTGAGAGTTAACCAATAAGGGGCTGGAGATAATGGGCCAGGCAGTATTTAAATAAATACAGTTTCCGTGTAATTATTTCGAGTATGCACTGGGAGCCGGGCGGGACAGAACAAGGGGCCCTGCGCTGGGAACACAGCCCCGCGCGCCTTATTACTACAATTCCCAAATACTTTCCAAGGTGGGGGGCTACTGGTGAGATCGCTAAGTGGTTAGGAGCACCTGTTGCTATTGCAGAGGACCTGGGTTCAATTCCCAGTACCGAAGTGTTGGTTAAAAACCAGGCGGTGGTGGTGCATGCCTTTAACTCCCCAGCACTTGGGAGGGAGAGGCAGGTGGATCTTTATGAGCTCCACGCCAGCCTGGTCTACAGCGTGAGTTCCAGAACAGTCAGGACTGTCCCACAGAGAAACCTTGTCTCAAAAAACCAGGAAAAAAAATCATCTGTAACTCTAGTTCCAGGGGATCTGATAACCTCTTTTGACCACTGACAGCATCAATAATACACATGGTACACATGCTGACATGCGGACAAAACACAAGTAAAACAACTAAATCAAATAAAGTTTTAAACTACAAACATTTTTGATTCTCAGTATTTTGACAGTATAAGTCAGATTTTAAGGGTCTCACACATGCTAGAGGGCACTCTACCACTGAGCTATATCCCTAGTCCTGATCCTAAGCACTTTAGATAAAGAATATTCTACCTAAATTTGTTTGCACATTTCTGCTTCACCTTACCTCCCTGTAACCTCTTGGAACAGAATAATGCAGGTCCAGGGCTTAATACTACACCTGAATATAGGATGTACTTGTCAGATGGGCAAAGAGTAAGAGGACAACTTACAAAACAGAAAAACCTGCACTCTCTGTATTTCCCTAAGTAATGTTTAGTTGAATGCAAATTTATTTTTTACAAACATCTAAAATCTTGTTTCAAAATCCAAAACTACAGCCAAGGCTACACAGAGAAACCCTGTTTCAGAAGAAAAAAAATCAAAACCAATTTTTTTTTCATTTTGATTTTGAATCCTGGTATCAAGTAGCCCAAATAGGCTTCACATTTGCTAGTCAGTAAGGATGGCCTTGAACTCCTGACCCTCCCCCTCCCAAGTGCTGAGAATGGAGGTGTGTACCATTAGGCTCCACCAGTTATCATTCTTTATTTTCCTTTATTCATTTACCCTTAATTTCGTGTGCATGTTTGTGTATATGCATGTGAGTGTGTGGGAATGTGCACTTGTTTCACATATGTGAAAAGCAGAGCAAGACTCCAGGTGTCTTTTATCTTTTCCACCTTTCTGCCTTGTAATGGGGGTCTCTCACTGAACTATAAATAAGTACACCATTTAGGCTCGGATGGCTAGCCAGGCAGGAAACTCAAGATCCACCTTTTGGGGTTACAGCTTAAAGCCAATCTTGACTTTTAATGTGGGCACTAGGAATTCAAACTTGGGACTAAATGCTTGCAGAGCAAGTACTCTTATCCACTAAAGCCATCTTTCCTGCCCCCAACTCTCATTTTAAAAAATCTGGGTTGGAGAGATAGCTCAGTGGTTAAGAGCCCTAGCTGTTCTTCCAGAGGACAGAGGTGCAATTCCTAGCACTCACATGGCAGCTCACCACTGTCTGTTACTCCAGTTCCAGAGGCATCTCCATTCCTGCCTCCATGGGCACCAGGCACACGTGGGGGGAAGAACACATTACACATTAAAACAACAATTTTAAAAATATATCAAAATTCTACTCATGAGTCTTATATGGATGACCTCAGCTCCTGAGGGGCTGGGGAGATTATTCAGTGGTTAAGAACTCTTCCTATTCTTCTAAAGAATCTGAGCTCAGTTTGTAGTACTTTTATCAGCTGCTCATAACCTCCTGAAAACCCAGTTTCAGTGGCTCTAACACTCTCTTTTGACATTCACATAAACACATACACATACACATAAATAAAAATAAACCTTTAAAAAAAGAACAAAAACAAAATCTATTCATAGTATAGGTGCTAATTTACTAAACTGATTCAGGATTCTCTCAGAATAGTTGTTAATCTTGAGTCTACTACATGGGGGTTAGATTGTAACCAAATGAGACTGTTCTTAGGTGTTTCCAAATGCCCTGGAACCCTAGAAACACAGACCTAGTACTGTAAATCCTAAGTACTACAACTCTAAATCAAGTGGTCAGCCCAAACCAACCATCTTTAATCTTGTATCCAGTTCCTAGATTCCTGTAATATTTCCAAATCCCATTTACCCTTTTTTTATTTGTTTGTTGTGAAATAGTCCTGGTTACCCTAGAACTTGCTCTGTAGACCAGGCTGGCCTTGAACTCACAGAGATCCACATGCCTCTACCTCCCAAGTGCTGGGATTAAAGGTGTGCACCACCACTGTCCAGTCCATTTGCCCATTTTTAATACATTCCACTAAGCTTCAGATTACATTTAGAAAAAGAGCAAATAAACACTAGTAAACAACTCCCAGGAATTATTAATAGTATTACTATAATTTTTGGAAGAAATTCTAGTATTTCCAAAGGAAAAAAAAAAGTTCGCCCTAATTTCAATAGTCACATAGTATCAAAGCCAAAAAACCAAACAAACAAATAAACAGAAAAAGATTTCCTATTATTTACGAGGGTAAGTGTCGTTTCCAGTTTCCACTAGATGTTTGCTGGGGCTAACAGACAATATAAAATCTGACATGTTTTCATTAACAAGTCAAATTGTCAAACAGGCTTGAGTCTGGAGCACAGAACAGCTCAGGAAAACATGACTATAAATCAAAGCACCTGGAGGGCAGAGATGCAAATTAGTTCTAGTCCTTTAGTCACTGACTTGGAGTTTAAGAGTAGTGAAAATATTAAAAACTCTACTAATGGCAAAAAAATATTAAAAACTCTCTGGTCTACAAGAACTGGTCTGGTCTACAAGAACTAGTTCCAGGACAGCTAGTACTATTACACAAAGAAACCCTGTCGGGGGGAGGAGGGCAGTTCAATGATAATGTGCTTGCCTAGCATTAACAGGGCTAGGGTTAGGTGCCCAGCACTGGAAAAAAAAAAAACATGTAAAAAGTGACATGGGGTCAAATGAGAAGATACCAAGTTCCCTGTACTTTTTTCTTTGGGACTTTACCCACATAGTTTCCTTCCAGCATCACCTTTCCATATATTTAAACACTTACTGAAAACATCTTCAAATGTGAAAACAGGCTCTTACCTATTTTCATTTTAGATAATGAGATGTGACCCACATTATCCAGACATTCACACTGGTTTTACAAACAAAGAGTTACATGTGAGGTCTGTACATGAAGCTTAAGGCTCGCCCACAAGACAAGAGGGAAACTTACTAGACTATCACAATATAAATCCATAATTCAAAGATTAGCTTCAATACTGTAGCAGAAGATAAATGTTTGATGCCTGTGAGACAAAAAGAATCCTCTGCCCCATTTATAATAAATGCTCCATAAATACTTATTGGAATATAGGTATTATAAATATTTATCTATTTGTGAAGCCTTACTGGGTTCCTTTTGTGTCTAATTCTCAGATGAGACCTCTGTAGGGGGGAAAAAACCCTCAACTACAGCATAGAAAGGGAACAGAAAACCCAGCAAATGAACAAACCCTTCCCATACTGTATGAGGGGCACACTGGGGGAAAAAGCAATTCATTTAAAATCAGAGTAAAGAGGCCGACCAAAACTGAGTCAATGTGCCACTGCATCCACTTAACCGCCTACAAAAATGACTTGACCTTCCTTTAGGGCAAAGCAAACACTAACATTCCATTTTCATTTGGGCCACTTCATAGAAGCACTGACTACTTCTGTAAAAGAGACTTTCACTAAATTTTACACGTCTTACTTAGGACAATACTAAATATTTTGCAAAACCTGACTGGGACCAGAAACAAGAGCATCGCAATACCTGCCCCAACTGGAGAAGCAAAGCATATTTAAAATGTCACATGCGCCTTAGTTGAGTCCAACTCTTTTCGTAAAGTACCAAAATTACGCAAAATATAATTCAGTTCAAATATTATGTGGAAGACATTAAAAGCTTTTCTTAGATTACATCTTCACAGCAGAACTGCAAATAGTGACAAAAAGGAAATGATTTCATAGTCATTCTTTTGTGTAGCGAATGCCTCTTTCAAAAGTTACATAGTTTCAGGGATAGCTCAGGATAAAAATAATAGCCATCGGATTTTTCCAAAAGTAGGGTTTGAGCTATAACCCACAGCACCCATCATTCTTAACTTCCTGTAATCTGCGAGGAGCACAGATCGCATTTCCCAAGCCCACTTTTGCTAATAGGGTTCCGCGTCGAAGCGCCTCGCAGTCCCGCATGCCCTCCCCCCTCCCCTGCGCAGGGGAGCGCACGGAGCTCGAGAGCAAAGCCCCGGGAACTCACAGGCCAGCCAGTGTGAGCAAAGGGAAGGAAATGACACAGGCAGGAAAAAAAAAAAAGCAAATCAAGGAAAAGACACAACAGCAGCTGGGCCTGCACCAGGCTCCAGCCCCGGCCCCACACTGAGCTCCGGCTCCCCCACCCTCAAGCTCGCGGGCCAGCTCGCTGGGGACCGGAGTGGGCGGCCACGCCGAGCACGGGCCTCTGTCCCGCAGACCCCTCCCCGGGATGCGCCAGCCGCGTGCCCAGAAAGAGAGCTGCCCAGTGGCTCTGGCCGGCAGGGCAACCCCGGAGGATCCTAGCAGCCAGAACCGCCGCTCGGGTAGCGGCGCCGCGAACGGGCGAGCGGTCCTCGGTCCCCAGCCCCGGGCCCGGCAGGCTGTCCATGCCTGTCAGGCGGCGGCCCAGGGTCCTCCTCCCCTCTGCCCGGGGCGGGGCGTCGCGAAGCAGCGCGGGTCCAGGCCGGGGCGGTGGCGATACTCACCCATGGTGGCGATGGCGGCGGCTACAGTCCCGAAGTGTCACCTCCGCAGCCTGGGCTGCATGCCGGGGGAGCAGGCGGCGGGGACGGCAGCGGGCCTGGCTCCGCTCGGGGGCCGCGAGCTGCGCTGGCTGCGCTCGGGGCCCCCGCCGCCTCCCCAGGCTCCGGCTCCGGCCGCGGCCGGGCGTTGTGGCATGAGCAGGGTGGCCCGCTACATCCCCGGAGCTCCCCGGCTCGGCCCAGCCCGGCCTCGGCGGCGCCTCTCGGCCCGCCCGCCCGCCAGTCCCGAAGTCCAGAAGTCGCTCCGTCCGGCCACTGTTCTCCACCTCAGGAACGCTCCGAAAAACAAACCGCTGGGCGCGCAGCTAGCTTCGCCGTCCGTCACTCATGCCAGCGTCCGCCAATCCCAGGCAGCCGCTGGGCCTTGGCACCACCCCCACTCACGTTGCCAGCCAATAACCAGGAGGGAGTCGGATCCTCCCGCCCCTCCTCCCGCTCGCTCCCAACACCCTCACTCTCGGCCGCCAGCTAATCACGACGAACCAATCCCGCCTACCCTCACAGGATGCCAATGGGCGAAGTCAAGGCGATTTCCGAGGGCGGTCTAGAACCTGCCAATCACCGAGAGACAGCGCCCGTCCTCTCGCTCCTAGCCAATCACGGAGAGAGCTCTGAGCCCCGCCCCGGTGCATCGCGAGCTGGCGCCCTCGGCTTCTCTTGCCCAAGGTGTGGGCTGCTCCAATCACAGCTCCGGCCTGAGGCTCCGCCCACAACCCCACCTCTACTCAGTCGCGGAACCCGGGGCGAGCGCGCGGGCTGGCGCCGTTCCCTTCGGCAGCTGCTCTGCGCCTAGGTTTCGTGAAGGCATTTTCTGTAGCGGCAGAGGCCCTCCGATTGTCGGTTTCCCGCGAACTCGCCTTCCTGAGGTGTCCCGCCCCTGCTGGTGCGAAGCGTCTGGCACGGGATGGGCGGGGAAGGTTTGGCTCGGTGCTTCCAGGCTTGAGGCCACTGCGCTCCACCGTCCCTCTGGGCAGCCCGCTCCAGATGCCGCTGTTGCGGACAGGATGGCGGTCTCGCTACTTCTCTCATTCCCCTGGGTCTCAGACCTCCGAGGCTACACCCATGGGTCCTGGCCTGATTCCTCCATCCCCAAAGGCTAGAGGAGTGCTGGAATGTGGATCCCCACATTCTGAGTTCTGCTAGAGTTGCTTTTGGACAACAGTTTTGCTCTTAGAATTATAAAAGCGAGACACGTTTTAAAAAGAAAAGTGCCGGAAAAGTAGAAAGAAAATCTCTACTCTGGAGATAGTTTTATCTATTTCTACCTAGATATACAACGTTTGACAAAAAATAACTTCATATTGTTTTGTGGTGTGGTTACACTTTTATAACTGTTTCCTGTGCCACTAAATATTGTCTCAAAAAAATTGTACTGGCTGTGTGATATTTCAAAAGAGCATTGTGATTAATTTTCCAACTCCCATTGCTTCAACAATTTATACACCGAGTTTTTGGATTCCAACTCTACCCAGTTAATGTGGATTCCCTTTCTCTGGACACTGTTCTAGTGACATATTTCAGATTACAGAATAGTCTTCAGATGCCATTTTCATCTGCCATCTAGAAACCCTTACCTTAGGTGGTGGCTTTGCCTGGAGTGTCAAATCTCTTTAGTGTTTTGGACAATCCTCTTTTTCTTCTTCATTCCCACCCCCACCCCTATAATATTTAACTCTCTTGTCCTCTCTCTCTCTCTCTGTTGTTGAGACAAAGAGTCTTCTATTTAACTTACAGTGTCATGGAACTGCCATGTTGACTAGTCTGGTCTGAAACTCATAGATCCGCCTGCCTTTGCCTCCCGAGTGCTGGGATTAAAGGCTTGTGCCACTGTGCCCAACTCGTTTTTCTTCAACAGACTTTCAAGTCTCATGTTCTCTCACTTGATTAAGTCCCCAATTTACTGAAGTTCCTTATCTAGAATAATCTTTTCTTCTGGAGAGGAAAACAGCAGCCATTTACTAGATGCCAGGCATGTAATCTCACTTAATGTCTCCAATAGCTGACCAAAATAAGCTTCTTCCTTCTACCTTTCCTTTAGAGGCCTTCTTTGCAAATTTCATTTCCACTGTTTGTCTCCCAGCCACCAAGGCCAAAGCCAAAAGCATCTCCATGCTGCAGTTACCTTATGTGCTAGGATTCCAGCTCAGGCAGGCCTTTGTTCCGAGCTCCAGAGGTACTACGCTTGAGTATCCTACAGACACCTCAAATTCTACAGGTTCAAACTGAACCCATCACTTTCCTCCACTGTTCCATATTTCCTGTTCATCTTCAGTTCCCTCAAAGACATTGAGTAATCAGTAAGCTCTTTGCCATTTTCCTTCCCCGGCCACAAATCTTAACCATGTCTCCAATCCATCCTTCTGCCTCTCTTCTCTTCTCCCCACCTCCTCTCTCTCTCTTTGGTTTTTTGAGACAGGGTTTCTCTGTAGCTTTGGAGCCTGTCCTGGAACTAGCTCTTGTAGACCAGGTTGGCCTTGAACTCAGAGATTCACCTGTCTCTGCCTCCCGAGTGCAGGATTAAAGGCATGCACCACCACTGCCTGGCTCCATCAAAATCTCTTAAAGTGTGTTCACACCAGAGTGATCTTTCTATCAGACACATGATCCTAGCAAACCCTATTTACACACTTACCCCATCAGTTTTAAGATGAATCAAATGGGGCTGGAGAGATGGCTTAGTAGTAAGTCCTGGCTGCTCTTCCAGAGAACCCAGGTTCAGTTTTCAGCACCCACACTGGCTTGCTCATAACTGCCTGTAAATCTGGCTCCAGGGGATGGAACCTCATCTAAACTCCACAGGCACCACACATGCATGTCATACATATACATACATTTATGCACACACACATACCAATAAATAATTCCTCAAATAAATCTCAACTTTTCAATCTATCCCCCGCCCCTCCCCACATAGTCCTGTGTGTACTATGTTCTTCTGTATTGAATGTTCTCCATTTCTGCTCCCACTCGCATTCCTTCAGGGGAGAATTAAGTCCTCGGTTCTCCATCACTCCCCTACCTCTCAAATGGGGGCTAAGGTCCTTTGATGTGCTCTCAGGGCACCTGGGACTTTCTTCATCCAAGCACTTATTCTGCTCTAATGTAACTGCAATTTGCAAAATAAGCAGAGAAACAGGAGCTGTCAGGTGGGGGGGCCAGGGTCCAGTGGTAAAGGTTCATTCACCTAGCATGTGCAAGACCCTGGGTTTGCTCTTCTAGCACTTGGGGGGGGGTAACAAGTGAGCAAGAAAGCAGCTGTCACTCAAATTGGCATGCGAACCATCTTTAATAGTATATTCAAAATACCTGCTGGGTGTAGTAGGGCACATGTTCCTGTTATCCTAGCACTCAGCGGGCAAAGGCAGGAAGATTGCCTCACAATGAAGGCCATCCCCTAGTTTATACAGCAAGGTCCATTCCTCAGGACCACATAACAGAGCATGACCCTGTCTCAAAACAACAAAGTGTGTGAGTGTGTGTGTGTTGAATGTCAAATGGGGACACTTGTTATTGAATGCAATTTCCACAGTTATGCTTAGTCATGTATTTTATCTTCTCTCTGGGGATTGCTTTCTCCCCTCTCTTCATTACTACTATGTGGAGCCTCTGAGCTGGGCCACGCCTTTCAAAGGCTGTCTCCCAGTTTTATACTGGCTGGCCTCTGGGTATCTGAGTCACACCCACTCCTAGTGCCAGGGCCTGAGAAAGTGCAGCCCAATTACATACTAGCTGCACACTTTCATTCTTTTCTTTCAAGAACACAGTGACAATGGGACACAGCAGTAACAATAAACACGATAAATGGATTGTCTTAGGGGAAAGATCAATGGATTTGATTCACAAAAGAAAAATACCAGTAAACCTATCACCTGATTTATGGAAATTTTTTAAATTCAGAGATAAAGCAGGGTACATTTTAGATTACCTGTTGAACCAGTTAGTTTACATGCCATCAAGGAACAATATGCATACCTCATAGAAGATTCTTTCAACTATGATTTCTTAAAAATTACTGGTATTTTCTTCTAAATAAAATCCCAACACTTGGGAGGCAGAGGCAGGTGGATCTTTGTGAGTTCGAGGCCATCCTGTACTACAGAGTGAGTTCCAGGACAGGCTCCAAAGCTACAGAGAAACCCTGTCTCAAAAAACCACAAAAGAAAAAAAAATAGTACTCATTTTAAAACCACACTGGTAAAAACTTATCCCAAACAGTACTTTGTAAGTAAGCAAAAGTAAAGAAAATTCATTGTAGCTCTTTTCTAAGAAGACACCCAAATAATCATTGATGGGAAGAATAGCTAAACAAATTATGATATAGTAATATAATACAATAATATATGCACACAAACAAGAATAAAAAGCCTTCCTCTACAAATACCAAAAAGAGGGCTGGAGAGATGGCTCAGAGGTTAAGAACATTGCCTGCTCTTCCAAAGGTCCTGAGTTCAATTCCCAGCAACCACATGGTGGCTCACAACCATCTGTCATGGGGTCTGATGCCCTCCTCTGGCCTGCAGGCATACACACAGACAGAATATTGTATACATAATAAATAAATCTTAAAAAAAAAATACCAAAAAGATCCTAAATACCCTATAATGTGTGTGTGGTGGTGTTGAAGCCAGATTACAATGTATAAATGGTGACTGTATTTTTGAAAGATTTATTTTCATTATTTTTAATTATTGTATGTATGTGGGAGTGAAGGAAATATGTGTATGAGTTCAAGAGCCTGAGGAAGCCAGGGGTGTTTTACCTTGTGTGTATACGTGTATGGGGGAGCAGTTTGTGTATACATATGCATGTGTGTAGAGATTAGAGGATGACTTGGGTTCTACCTTGACTGAGGCAGGACCTCTTTGTTGCTTACTGCACTCCAAGCAGGCTGGCTACAAGCATCTAGGGATTCTCCTCTCTCTTCCATCTCCCCATAGGAGCACTGCAATTATAGATGTGGGCGCTACCACTTAGGGTTTCACCTGGGTTCTGGAGATTCAAACTCAAGTCCGCGAATTTGCATTGCACCTACTGGGCCAGTTCTCCTGCACTGAATGCTTAAGGTTGCCAAGCAATATTTTAAGTATTTACGTGTTAAGCATCCCTATAAGTTAGGTATTACTAACACACCCACTTCACAGGGCAAGAGTCATGTAGAGGTTAAGTTTTTGTTCAAGACTAGCAGAGCCAGAATGTGTTCCCTAACCCATGCCGACTTCAAGTTCAGGCGATCCTCCTGCCTCAGTCTTCCCAGTGCTCAGATTATAGGCATATACTACCATTCGCAGGTACTAACAAAAAAAAAGTAGGGGATAGAGAGATATTTTCACAGTTAAGAGTATTTGCTGCTCTTGTAAAGGACTACAGTTTGGTTCCCAGCACCCACACTGGCATGGCTCACAACTGCCTGTAACTCCTTCTGGTCTCCATGGACACCCACATACATTGTACAGATGCACACGCATGCACACACAAAGTAAAATAAAATTTTAAAATAAATAAAAATAACCCTTTTGTAATAAACAAAGATACAAGGAATAAAAAAGTTAAGGGTGCCACCCTATTCAGTGGCTGAACACAAGATGAGGTTAAAACTAGTCCAGCAGTTAGCACAGCATTCACCTAAGCCAGACCCACTGACTCCACAGAACATCTCCAGAGGAGTCCATAATAAGTCTAACGAACACCCAGGAACCAGAGACTTGGAGTTGAAGCCTTATTGTCTTCTTTGCTATAAAATTAGGAAAAAAAAAATAACTGGGGCTGGGGAGAAAGGTCAGTCAGAGAAGTGCTTGCCTTGCAAGTGCCAGATCCTGAGTTTAATCATCAGAACCCATGCAAAAATGACGGCCACAGCGGCGTGCCTTATAACCTCGGCACCGGGAAGGCTGACAGGAGGACCCCTGGAGCTGCTCACCAGCCAGCCTCGCTTAACTGTTCAACTCCAGGTAGATGAGAGGTCCTGTCCCAGAGGTGGATGGTGTTCCTGAAGATAACAGAGAAAGAAGCTGCCCTTCGGCTAGTGCACACACGCATGTGCGGAGTTTAAAAATAGTAACTCAGCAGCACTGGAGAATCTCCATAGTTGATTAGAGCCTTCACGATTCCTCTGGCACACCAGGGCCTCTTGCAGAAGGGCAGCAGTTATACACAGGAACACTGCTTCTTTCCCTGTCTAAGTGCTAGGATTATAGGTGTGCTCTACCATGCCCAGTTTACAAGGTGCTAGGGATCACATCGGGGGCTCTGTGCATGCTAAACAAATACTCTATCATCCGAACTACATCCACAGCTCCACAGCAGCACTTCCTGTAAGAGTCTATATAAGCTAGCACAGGCCTATAATTCTAGCCACTCAGGAGGCTAAGATAGCAGGATCACAAGTTCAAGAACAGTGTGGGCAACTTAATGATACCAGGCTGGAGATAAAGCTTGGTGGTCTCTACAGCCTTTGCTGAGCAAAGCCTTAGGCTCAGTCCCAACACACACACACACACAAATCAAAGTTGGGCTGTAGACAAAGCCTGTCACAAGGACACTTGAATATAACCCTAGTGTGGCTTCAAGGCAGTGAATAACTTTGTATTACTAAGATAATGATCAAAGATAAGATGATGTATGTCATCCCAGCCCCGTTTTTCAGACATAAAGGTACGCCAGAGCCAGGTGTTGTGGCTCACGTCTGTAATCAGCACTCCAGAGCCAGAGGCAGAAAGTTCAAGTCCTGTATGTTCTGCATAACTAGGGCTATACAATCAGACCCTAGTTTTGTTTAAAAAAACAAAAACACTGCCGGGTGGTGGTGGCGCATGCCTTTAATCCCAGCACTCAGGAGGCAGAGGCAGGCGGATCTCTGTGAGTTCGAGGCCAGCCTGGTCTACAAGAGCTAGTTCCAGGACAGGCTCTAAAGCTACAGAGAAACCCTGTCTCAAAAAACCAAACCAAACCAAAACCAAAACCAAAAACACTTATGCTCATACTTCCAGATGTTGTCTGTCTCCTAGTTGGGCTATAATCTGAGTAGAGTTTTGGTTTTTGGCTTTAGGTTTTGTTTTCTAACCTCAAATTTCAAATCCTCCTAAATAGTCTCCCTAGTGTTGATCTTTAGAGAAGGCTGGCCTCGAACTCAGAGATCCCCCTGCCTCTGCCTCCCAAGTGTTGGGATTAAAGGCGTGCGCCACCACCACCCAGAACCTCCCTAGTGTTGGAATAACTGCTATATAGGGCCACACCCAGCACCTATTTGTTTATTGGTTTCATGTTTCCCCTTGGGCCAGGGATATAATTCAGTGTGAAGCCCTGGGTTGGATCTCTAGCACTAAACAACAAAAATTTTCTGATAAAAATAATAACATGATTATAGAAAGGAAAACTCAGTAATAATAGCAGGCATGGTGACTCATGCCTGTAGTAATCTCAGTACTAGAGAGGTAAAGTAGGAGAAGGCTATGAGTTCAAGGCCTACATAGTGAGCTTAAGGCTAGCCTGGGCTACAGAGTAACACACTGTCTCACTAACTAAAATAAAATAAAACTCCAAAATAAAACAAAGCAAAAAAAGAGATCAGTGACATCACAACTCTAGGATTGCCATTTCTGAAATTCTGATATATTTACTCCTAGTCATAAATAAACAACAATAAAAACCAAACCTCATATAAGCTCTTGAGAGGTAGAAAAAAAAAAAGGATCAGGAGTTCAAAGCCAGCTTTAGCCACACAGCAAATTTGAGGTTAACTGAGATTATGTGAGACCCTGTTTCAAAGGGGAGCAAAAATACAAAGGAAAGACCTAACAAACATAGTATTGTTAAGTATGTATTTCAAAATTTCAGTTGTACTATATCTAGTACTTATGCTTCTTTTTTTAGTGCCAGAGACTGAACTCAAGAGACCTCACACATGCTAAGCACATGTTCAACCACTGAGCTACTCCCTAGCCCAACATAGATGTAACTTTGAATCTTTATATAATATTATATTGTAAACACTTTATGATATAAAATATTTTGTTTGTTGGTTGGTTTTGTTGAGGCAAAGTCTTACTATGTAGCCTCAGCTGGCCTGGAACTCCCTATGTAGACCAAGTAGCCTTAAGCCCTCAGCCATCCTCCCACCTCTGCCTTCCAAGGGCTGGGGTTTCAGGTGTGGGTCACCATAGCTAGCTGATATAGAGTATTCTCAGAAAGACAACTTTTTTATAGTGCCCATTGGGGCTTTTCTATGTAATAGCAAGGGCCATACTTTTGCCTGCCCACGCCCGAACTTTTATTATTACTCTGAGATTCCTGGCAACCCCCTTCATGACATCCATGTGAAATTTCAAAGACAATATGCCAAGGAAAGCTCTAAGCTTTCTTCCTTGAAACACAGATGCCCTTGTTACAAAATTCACTTTTATTCTGGTGAAAATCAGACTATCACTAAATCTTTCTCTTCGTAAATGCCTTTACTATGTGTCCTTCAGTACTGGTGACTTCTTGTGCTTAGTTAAACAGTGTATGGCCATGACTATCTTTATTTGTATTTCATGGTCTCAACTAGATCCAGAAACAGCAGGAATGGTTCAAGTCTGTCCGGTTCTGCTTTTCCTTGTTAACTGCAGGAGCGTGAAGGGCACCACTAGGGGTCAGTGCAGAGCCACCCTCACAGGAGCCTCACCCCAGGCCCTGCCTGCAGTAAGACAACTGGCTCCACAACAATCCAGATGAACAACCCACCCACCCTTCTGGGCTGGATGAGGCCTGTCCCTAAGAGTAGCCAAGTTCCCTTTAAGAACAAGCATCCCTCATACAGATTTCTCAGCTAAGAAATGATCACATTCCTTCAACTTAATTTATATTTAACATTTCTAAAACAGGGCTATTTTATACACAAGCACTATCAACATAAGATGCCATATTAGACCCGTTCTTCCTCGTTTGGTACAAGATAACTTGAGGGCTTTTTTTTTTATACTTATTTTCATTTTTTATTATTTATGTGTGTGTGTGTCTATGTGAGTGTATGCCATGTATATGTGAGTGTGCTAGTTCAGAAAAAAAAGAGAGAGCCATCTCTTCAGCCCTAGGTGTGAGGTAACTTATACACAAAGTAACTATTTTATTCGAATCTTTTTTGTGCATGTATGTGTGTACGTAGGTATATATGATATGCCAGTATGTTTGTATGTATGTGTGGGCACATGTGCCATGGCACGTGTGTGGAGAGGGTGTCAGTGTTCAGTTTCCATCTTGTTTGAGAGAGGTTCTCTTCTTTGCTGGCTCATGAGCTTCAGGGGATTCTCCTGTTTTAGTCCCTACCTTCCCATAGAAACACTGGGATTGCACACACACACACTGCTCTATGTAGGTTTCACATGACTTCTGGGGATTTGAACTCAGGTCCTTACATTTACGTGGCAAACACTTTATTTACTAAGCCACCGCCCTCAGCCCTTGTTCTATTTTATTGGTTTGTTGTAAAGTCAAATAACATATCTTATCAATTATAAAGCAGTTTATCAACATCAAGTTATCCCATTCTGATGATATCCTAATTCAGATACTTAGGTGATTTGTCCCCAGCAAAACTAAAAAATCCTGGTTAGTACTACGTCTTTGATATGAGGCATAATGGCATGTGCTTTGGTATGATCTTGGGCTGTTCTGGTTTTTGTTTTGTTTTTCCCTCCCTGGCTTTCCAGTTGTCCTTTCCCAGAAGCTAAAGCATCTTTCATAGCCTTAGTCTTCTCCACATTCATTTACCTAAGGCTCCTTCAGAAAAAGTCACTCTGAGCTCAGAACTGACTTGAACAACTTATAAGTTGGTAGATGACCTGGATTCAAAAGCCATTCCAGACTCATTACACTTAATCTACTACAGCATAGGCAGTCGGCACTGCTAGACTTTCTAAACCCTGAAGTGACTGTTAAGAGCCAAAGGTACAAAAGGCCAGGCTCTGGCTCAGCCATCACTCTTCCTTTTGTCCCTGTTTCCCTTTGGTTATTGGTGCTCCTATCATCTGACACCACTGGAAAGAGCTAAAAATGGCCTTCTGAGGCCCTCAAGCTTTCAAACCTAGATTAGTACAAGCCTTTCAGGAGAACAACCCCATCTGCTGATAGCTCCATTGTTATCAGTATCAGAACACACAGGGGTTGGTCAAAGTAGGTCCTGAGGAGGCCCATTCCCTGACACCTGACTTCCTATGGCACTAAAGCCACAATCAGACAGAAAAGGGAACAGAAACCACATGCAGAAAAAAAGATAACGTAGTCCACACTACCCTGGGACAACTCCATGGGTACAGCCCCATGTCTTTCCTTTGAGGTCCTACATCTTAGAGTAAGATCTAAGCATCACTTGAACAGCCTGATCTCTGGAAAAGCACAATTCTTGTAAAGAACAATGTTCAAGAAATACTAGCTGCATGAGCGAGTGAAAAGGTTAGGTCATTAGGCCAGCATTCAACCACAGAGAACAGTCACATTTCTATTGCAAAAAGGAAAGAAAAGAAAAAAAGACAATCTTAATATTAAAGTATGGAAATAAGCATATGGGCCTGAACATTAGTCCAGAAATTCAAAACCTGGACACAAACTGGGGACAACTCAAGAGTCATACCAGCAACGCAGCATCCAAGAATAATCAATCATGGCTGTTATTATTGATGATCAATTCCCACTCTATAATACCACAAGACACTTAAAATCTTGACAAGGGCCAGTCACCTGAGATCAGAGTCAGACCAGCTGGCTAGTCTCACCTTGTATCCCAAATGGCCCTGTGACACCAACAGACTAAGAGTTCCTTTCTCTTAAGGCTGTAAGCCATAGCATCAGGTGATCAGGGCACTCTGATAGGTGCCCACCTGTTGCAGCCTCCAATTTGCTGCATAGGCTCATGCAGCCTAGGAAAGACCCTGGAGACATGCATAGTCTGGTTACTCGATATTGTCATAAACATGAATCACGTCCTCATAGTTGTTGAGAGCCTGGATGAGGTGAACAGCCTGCTCCAGGTCAGGCTCAGCCAGATGCACCTTTAAGTTGGGGATGAACTCCAGGGAACAGGACACAGAACACAGGCCCAGGGAGTCCAGTTTCTTTCTCACTTCATGCAATGAAGAGGCATCACAAATAAACTAGGGATAAAACAAAGCCAGGGGGTGAGAAGTCAGGAAATTAATGCCACATGCCAGACAGAACTTTTGCAAAGCCCTGAGTGGAGCAACCTGTACTATATTATCATTGGTGTAAGCTCATAGATTCCAATGTTCAGAATCCTTCTCATCAACTCAGAGGAATAGATCCTATCCTCCAGTATTATCTTAATAACACTGTGCAACTTGTGAATTTTTGCTTTACCTGTATCCTGACACACAGAAAGGAAGAAGCCCAGAAATATACCTTAAGGTATCTGTTGAGAACCCCTTGGAAGCCCATCAAACACAAAGGCTTCAGGTTGTCAGGCTTGTAAGCAAGCTGAGCCATCTTACCGGCCTCCATACTCACTTTGAAAAGGTTCTTTTCTTCTTCATCCTCAGCTTCCTTCACATCCTCAGCTCCTGCTTCAATTGCCAGTTCCAGGGCACGCTCCAGGTTCACAGCTTTCTTCTCTCTGTCCTCCACTCCGACCACAACCACTCCTTTTTTGTCGAAGAAATGACGCGCTCCCTCGGCCATCACTCCCCTGACAGGAAGGGACCAGACAAGGCATGGATGAGTTTAGAAGCTCAGTCTCCACTAAGTGCTGCATTCTAACTCCACCCCTTACCCCTGGGGCCCTGGAGCACCCGGAGACACCCAGCAACTCTCTTCACGAAGAAGATGCTGCTGACACCGTGTAACAGGATTGTCCGAGCACATCCCCATCTTCTATTTTCTGAATTCATTGGAGTCTGCAGGATACATCTTTGCATGTTGTTTCCTATTCCATTAAAACTCCTGTCCTGGTGGAATGTTTTAAGACTGGGATATCATATGGCTACAGATGGAATAATGAGGAAAAAATCTCACTTATACATATGGGATCCTATCTCATTCAGAAGACATTAAGGGAAAACCAGTTCTTACATTGGATTCCACTAAGGAAGAAGCATGCTTACAACCTGAAATACTGCTGAGGACCAGTAGCATTTGCATGGCATAGAATTGGAGCCTCAAGGTTCTGTTCCCTTCCTCCTTATATACTACACACACTTACCCATTCTTGTTCAGGATATACTTAATGTCCAAATGGCACTTGGGACCACTGTTCGATAATGCCTCAATGAGCAGAGAAGAGCCACCAGGACCTCGACCCTCATACAGCAAATGAACGCCCTTGTTTTTCTGCAATTAAAAAAAAAATTGTCCTGTTTCCTAATGTCCCAATGCCCTCATGCCAGCGCCAAACCACAGAGACTAAAAAAGTGGCTCCGTGTGTGACCTCTCAAGAATTACTTGAGGTTGGCCTCTCAAGTCTTTATATTTGTTTCTATCTTCTGAGGGGAGGCCAATGGTATCAACCTCTGACATTTCTGGATACTATTCCTTCTAAAAGGGAGTTTGTTTCCCCAGTTCCTGAACAGCTTTTCCCAGCTCTGCCTCCACCCTCCCTAACCAGATCCACTCCCATGCCCACAGTCACTCCAACCTTCGGTCATCTTCCTGCATTCCATGCCACGCGAAACCTACTTAGGAACTCTCAATGCCCCGAGCCCTGGGCTGCTGGGCCCTGCTATAGAAACATCACGTATGCAGAACTTGTCGTGGGAGCTACTGACAAGCCCTGTACCTTTCCTTTTCGACTGACGGCTCCTCCCTCCACTCTCACAAATGAAAGTCAAGCTCCCTGTTGAGCTCTGGGGTCTGGGTCTATCACTTTCTGCAAAATCTAAATCAAGTCGCTAAATCTTTCTGTGCCTTAGTTTCCATTTTAGGTCACTTTTGGGATTCACTGGGGTCTTGCATGCAGAGTTTTTATTAAAGGACTTGGTCAGGAACCAGAGCCCAATAACTGCCAGCTATTCTATGATCACTCTGGGGGTGAAGAGACACCTTTGTAGGCTCAGTCCTTGTGAGGCTGAGGCAGGAGGATCATGAGTTCCGTGCTAGCCTGGGCTACACAAAAAGACCCTGTTTCAAAATAAAACAACAAAAAGATGATTATTAACCTTTCAAATCCTTACCTGTTCCAGAGGAAGACGCGCTGGAGCCCATCATCCCTCCCACCATGACCATTGCCCTTAACCTCTCTTTTTACTGGCTTTTCTCCTTTAGATATAAATATCTGGAACGAAAAACAAGCCCTTCTCCAACCTAATGTTAGGGTTTTCCCTAGTCTTACCTGTCCTTTCTAGCCCATCTTCTCCGAGCTTGCCAAAGCAGCTCTACCCCCATGGGCTTCCGTACTGTCTATGTGGCCTTTGCCCAGTCATGCTCCTCTAGCCAAAGGCCAAGGAGACAGAACACCCAAGGGTCTCTGGGTTGCAATGTCAACCATGTTCCTACCCCTCCTTCTCTCTGATAATTAAGGAGTTTTCGGTGGCTTTCCAAACATGGACCTCTGAGGGCTGTGGTCAAATAGCAACAACATGGAACTGAGGACACACCTCTGTTTTCAGTGCTGACTCAATGGTTGACTTGGGCATATGCTTGCTTCGACACACCTCTAAGATGTTGGCCAGGTGGCTGTTGTTCTCAGGATTGGGGCCTCCCTCTGGATAAAGGGAAAAGAATGATCAAAGACATCTCATCCTAGTATAGAGAAATAAGTGCTTTCCATCCTCTCCAACCCCAAAACTCTCTATTAGAATATGCTAGCTGCCAGGCAGTGGTGGCGCACGCCTTTAATCCCAGCACTTGGGAGGCAGAGGTAGGTGGATCTCTGAGTTTGAGGTCAGCCTGGTCGACAAGAGCTAGCTCCAGGACAGGCTCCAAAGCTACAGAGAAACCCTGTCTCAAAAAAAAAAAAAAAAAAGAAAAGAAAAGAATACACTATCTAATGAAGACAGTTCAGTGTGTAATATGCTTGCCTTGCAAGCAAAGAATCTGAATTTGATCCTAGGTCCCAAATATAAGAAAAAAACAGCACCAGCTTCTAATCCCAGAACCAGGCAGGCAGAAACAGATCCTGGTACTCTCTATGGCCAGCCTGCCTCATATTTGGTGAATTCTAGGCCATTAAGAGCCCTGAATCAAAAATTAAAAAAAAATGAGCCAGAGAGATGGTGACAAAAATGCTTACTGCACAGGCCTAGCAATGTGAGCCCATCCCTAGCGTCCACACAAAGAAGAAGGCACAAACCAGCTCCAGAGAGTTGACCTCTGACCCGTGACACACACACACACACATACATACATACAAATAAGGTGGACAGTGGCTGTCCACACAGAGGCAGGTAGACTATTTCATCTAGATAAGCATAGTGGTGCACACCCGCAATCCCAGCACACAGTAGGCTTAGGCAGGAGCCTGAACTACATAATGAATTCTGGGTCAGTCTCAGTTAAGAGTGAGATTCCGGCCAGGTGTGGTGGTGCACCAGCACTCAGGAGGCAGAAGCAGGTGGATCTTTGTATTTGAGGCCAACCTGGTCTACAAAGCGAATTCCAGGACAGTCAAGGCTCTTATACAGAGAAATCCTGTCTTGAAAAATGAAAAGGAAAAAGAGAAAGAAAGAAAGAAAGAAAGAAAGAAAGAAAGAAAGAAAGGAAGAAAGAAAGAAAGAAAGAAAGAAAGAAAGAAAGAAAGAAAGAAAGAAAGGGGGCTGGAGAGATGGCTCAGTGGTTAAGAGCACTGCCTGCTGTTCCAAAGGTCCTGAGTTCAATTCCCAGCAACCACATAGTGGCTCACAACCATCTGTAATGAGATCTGGTGCCCTCTTCTGGCCTGCAGGCATACATGCAGACAGAATACTGAGAATACTGTATACATAATAAATAAATACATCTTAAAAAAAGAAAGAACGTAAGATTCTGTCTCAAACAAACAAAATCTCGTGATTCCACTGGAATACACTGGAATAAGGAGAACTATTTTGAAAAAGAAGTTTCTTTGGTGGGGGATACAGGAAACGGAGCCCAAGGCCTTATCCACACTAAATACTGTGATTTACCACAGGGCTACAGACCCAGCCTGGAAAAGAAGTTCCTGATTCACTCTGCCTTTAGGGACATTTATCATTTTGTTAGGTTTCAGCAAACTCCACTTTTGTCAGATGAATTTTAGTGGTTGAATCATAACAACATCCTTGCTCTTGCTCTCTTAGTACATAATCTCTGAAACGCTCACACGACACTGGACTCAGGCTCTGTAGGGGCTATACTCAAAATACATGTTAGTTAAATCAAAACTTTGTTAGGAAAGGAAGCAAAGGGAAGCATCAGGCTCGAGTTGTAGGGGTAAATTAACATCGGCGTAATGCCTTCTGTATGCTGTAAGCCACCTCAAGGTGGGTATTATCCTTGCTTTACAGAAAATTGAAACTCAGTAGTTAAACCACTTGTTGAAGGCCTTTGAACCAACCTAGACACTAAAAGAATTCACATCTTCCTAACTCCAGATCCACACTTTTCACAGGATTTCCCCCTAATCCTACCAGTGCCTCAAACAAACAAACAAAAGACAGTTGGACCACTGAACAGATACATGATTCCAAACCAACCTTCCAGGAAAATGTCTCAGGAGTTCTAGCGAGGGAGAGTGAAGCCTAGGCAAGCAATGACTTGACTCAGCATGCCTGCCATGACCTTCAGTGGTAGCCAAAGCAGCTGCAGAAGGCTTGCTTTATTCCTTCAAGAAAGACACACATCTGACTTTTGAAAAAAAGATTTATGTGTTTACCTGCATGCATGATGCATGCGGTGCCCGCGGAGATCAGAAGAGGAGGTTGAGTACCCTGGAGCTGGCGTTCAGGTGGTTGTTAGCGGTTATGTGGGTGCTGGGAACCAAACACAGGTCCTAGGCAAGAGCAGCAGGTGCTCTTAAGCGCTGAGGCCTCTAAGCCCTGACTTGACTCTTAAGGTTTATTTCTCTTTAGTACCTACCTAACTAGAGACTTGGATGGAATCATTTCTATCTTCCTAAGGGCAGGTCTCTTAAAGGTTTTTTGGAAAGGAAAACAGAAATATCCAGTGAAGGTGGGTGCTTTGAGAATCATGGGTAGGACAAGGATGGCAACTGGATAACGCGAAGAAAATAATTGGCCCTAGTTCAGCTTAGGGGGGCAAGTGAAGCCTTAGGCACCGAAAGGGCCTCGGTGATCAATCAGCAGTGGGGACTGTTAGGTTCTCACCTTTAACAGCCAGGCGGATACTGAGAGCGAGTTTAGAGAAGATTCGACTCCTTTCCATGTCCTTGGGGCCCTTGATGTGCCGGACTTTAGACCATTTATTGTGTCCCGCGGAGGCCGCTGCGCTGACACGTAGCGTCCTGTGTGGAGCTGGACCGCAGCCGGGGGTTTCCCGCTGGGAGGTGCACCAAGGACCCACGCGGAACCCGAGGCGTCGCTCACGAAAGCATCGGGCAGTTGTCCTCAGACTGACAGCAGCCCACATCATCTGCTTCGACAAGGGGTTGCAGAGTGCAAAGAGGAGCGGCCAAGGTCAACCTGTCTAACCTGCTACCGCAACAAGCCGGTCTGGGAGTTCTAGCTGCTTCTGCGGGTCTCCAGAAACTCAAAGGCTCAGAGCCAATTATGTTGCACAGCCGTGAGTGACCGGCGACTGCCGGGCGTGGAGACCCTTATTGGCGAAGTACACTTCCTTTCCCTGGTCCGTTGCAAAACACGTCCCCGGCGCCTGCAAAGTCCGTTCCGCCGTCTCTTCGTACTCGCCCCAAACTTGCCCCCGCCACTGGTAACCCAGACCTCAATTGCTCCCAGTTGCTTGGAGACGTCAGATTTCTTTCCAGTGGACTAGTAGAGATTCGTGAGACTGATTTTCCGTCCTAACTCTAAGCAAGTCCAAAATAATAAATGTTTTGCTGCTCAGAAGAAATACGTACTTCAACCGGTTCATTTTACAGGTAAAGAAACCGCTGCTAAGGGTGCCTATTTAAAAAAGGAAACAAGGAACAAAACAGTCCTAAATGCCGGGCATGGTAGCCCATCTGTAATTCCAGCACTTGGGAAGCAAAGAGTCGTGACATCAAGACCTTGTCTCAAAACAAAACAAAAAAATTCTAGCTATCAGTCAAATAAGTAATTTGCCCAGTCATTTAAGACTTTCTGATTTAGATTTTTTATTTATTTCTTTATTTATTTTTATCGAGACACGGTTTCTCTGTGAAACAGTCCTGACTGTCCTGGAACGTGCTTTGTAGACTAGACTGGCCTGTAACTCACAGAGATCCACCTGCCTCTGCCTCCCAAGTGCTGGGATTAAGGGAGTGTACAACCACCACCCAGCTCTGACTTAGATTTTTATTTCTATAAACAAGAATGTCTTTGTCAGTTTTGCCAACCCATACTGGAAAGTTGAAAACACAGCATAACCCCCTGGAGTTTGAATTTTAAAAAAGATATGTAAGTAGAAGCTGTAATTATGACTGACTCTTTTTGTTGTTGTTTTGTTTTTCGAGACAGGGTTTCTCTGTAGCTTTGGAGCCTGTCCTGGAACTAGCTCCTGTAGACCAGAGGCTGGTCTTGAACTCACAGAGATCCACCTGCCTCTGCCTCCTGAGTGCTGTTAAAGGCATGCACCACCGCCCTCATGACTGACTCTTAAACCCAAGGAAATGGCTTGAGGACAGTCAGATGAATCGCAGGGTTTGTGGGAAAGGTCAGGCCAGCTTTTGAGTCAAACTGCTATCCTCTTTTTCCATCTGCTGTTAAAAAATTATTTCAGCTGGGCGGTGGTGGCGCACGCCTTTAATCCCAGCACTCAGGAGGCAGAGGCAGGTAGATCTCTGTGAGTTTAAGGCCAGCCTGGTCTACAAGAGCTAGTTCCAGGACGGGCTCCAAAGCCACAGAGAAACCCTGTCTCGAAAAAAAAAAATTATTTCAAAGCCGAGTGGTGATGCTGCATGCCTTTAATCCCAGTGCTTGGAGACAGAGGCAGGCAGTTCAAGAGTTCAAGGCCAGTCTGATCGACAGAGTGAATTCCAGGACAGCCAGGGCTACACAGAGAAGCCTTGTCTCGAAAAACAAACAAAAATTTAGATTGGATGGATTCAAACTGTGTTTGTTTCTGCCATTTACTAGTGCAACCTTGGGCAAGTTCCTTTACTTTCTGCTTCCTTCCACATACACTGGCCTTGAGCAGGATGGTGGGGGCATGGGGACAGATTTTATGTTACTACATAAGTATGTCCATAATTAGGTTGCTCGTCTTCCAGCCTCATGCTCTGTTGCTGCATCTCTATGGGAGGGCATCATGTTTGGCTGCTAACTCATCATCTTTTTGCTTTTGTCTTCCAAGTTCCAGAATAGCTGGCGCCACAAGCACAGGCTGCATACAAATTCTTTACCACTTTTGTTTCTCTTGAGTGGCCTTCATTGTCTCACTGGTGAAATAATTCTTCAAGACTCAGCTCTGGAGCTGGAGAGATGGCTCAGAGGTTAAGAGCATTGGCCGCTCTTCTAGAGGTCCTGATGTCAATTCCCAGCAACCACATGGCGGCTGACAACCACCAATAATAAGATCTGATGCTCTCTTCTGCCATGGAGACATACATGCAGGCAAAACACTGTATACATAATAAATAAATATTTTTTAAGAAGACTTCAGCTCAAGGGGCTGGAGAGATGGTTCAGCATTTAAGAGCACTTACTGCTCTGGTGGAGGCACCAGGTGTGATTCCCAGCACCAATATGGTGGCTCACAGCTTCTGCGACTCCCATCCCAGGAGATCCGGTGCACTCTTCTCACCTCTGCAGGCTCTGCACACACATGCACAGGCATGCATGCAGGCAAACACTCACAAAAGTCTTTAAAAAAAGGAGTACTACAAGACTTCCCTGAAGTGTCAGCTGAACCGAGTCTTTTAAAAACTTATTTATATTTTATGTGGGGGGGGGGTTTACAAGTACTTTTAATGGCTGAGCCATTTCTAAAGTCCCCTCCTTCAAATTCTTAATTGTAATAGTTCACCTATTCTTGTCACGGAGTAGGTTCTGCGGACTCAAATCCAGGGCTTCCAGCATACTAGGCAAGCACTCCACCACCAAGCTATTGCTTTTTTCTTTTCTTTCTTCCTTTCTTTCTTTCTTTCTTTTCTTTTCTTTTTCTTTCTTTTGAGGTGTGGCTCACCCTGCAGGCCAAGCCTAGTTTTGAGTTCATAGTGATCTTCCTGCCCTTAGCCTCTCTCCTTAACAGTCAGGAGCCACTGTTCCGTGTCAGCACATAAAATTTTAATTTATTACATTTTATTTATTTATTTTGCGCACATGTATGTGGATGCTGGTGTTACGATGCATATTTAAAGGTCAGAGAATAACATGATAGGTAGTTTTCTCCAACATTTAAATCTTGGGGATTGAACTCAGGTCATCCATCAGTCTTGGTAACAAGTGCCTTTACCCACTGAGCCCCCATCGTGCTGCCCCCATGAATCTTTCCTAAATTTTATAATCCAAGTTCCTTAGAGATGGACTGTCCTCATCCCCATTGTGCTTTGAGCTCACTCTAGTGATATTTCATTTGTATTTTGGTAAATACAGCTTGTCTGAAGACCAGAACGCAAAACAGCCACACTACTCAGCCATGCAGGTCAGGCAGTGGTGGCACACACCTTTAACCCAGAAGCCACGCTAGTTAGCCATAGAGGTTGGGCGGTGGTGGTGCATGCCTTTAATCCCAGGACTAGAGAGGAATATAAAACAGAAGACAGGAACTCACTCTCTTCCAGTCTGAAGATTTCAAAGAGGTAAAGAGCTCTCTAGTGGCTTTGCTGCTTTGCTCTTCTGATCTTCAGATTGAACCCCAATATCTGTCTCTGGGTTTTTATTATTGTGCAACAGGTCACAGAGATCAAACTCCTGAAACTCCTCTCAGGTCCTGTATTAGAAACAGACTTGTTTTCATTCCATCTCACCTGGCTGCATTTCGGTCTTCCTCACAGTCTCAGCGACAAACATCAGACCCCCCGCCACAGATGCTTTAGCCTAAGTTTCCCACAACCCATCATGCACTCCTATACCTCCACACTTAGGTTCTCTTAAATTAATCATGTGTGTGTGCACCTTGTGGGAGTGAGTGCTCTCCTTCCATCATGTTGGTCCTGGGGTTCAAATCCAGGTCATCAGGCTTGGTGACAAGAGCCATTATCTGCTAAGACATCTGGCTGGGTTAGCACTTACCTTTTTCATGTCAAAATGTTAATGACTACCACAGTACTGTAATTCCCATACTTGGTGATTGTTTTTCTTTTCCTTAACTAAGCTTCATTGACATATTCTACATAATACAGGCTACCAAGTTAAAGTGTGCCATGATTTTTTTTGTATATTCACTGTGGCGTCATCACCACAACTTAACCTTCTTATTACTCTGAAAGGAAACCCTGTACTCGTTTGCAGCCGCTCCTCATTCCCCATCAATTGACACAGTTCTGGAAAACCAACATTTATTTCTGTCTTTATGAGTATGCTTCTGTTGAACATTTCATATTGATGTAAGTATGTAACATGTGGTCCTTGCGAATGATTTCTTTCATTTAGCATATTTCCCAGTGTGGCGGTTTGAATGAGATTGGTCCCCATCGTTTCTTACGTTTGTATTCTTGGTCCCCCATTGGTGAAACTGTTGGGAAGGATTAAGTGGTGGTCTTTTGAGGGGAGGTGTGTCACTAAGGGTGGGCTTTGAGGTTTCAAAAGCCCAGTCCATCCTAGTTGGTTCTCTGCCTCTGACTTGCAGATCAGGATGGGTGAAAGCTATTAGCTGCTGCTCCAGTGGCTGCCTGCTTGCCGCCATGCTCCCCACCGTGATGATCATGAACTCTAACCTGCAGGAACCATGAGCACCAGTAATAGTTTTCCTTTCTCAGTTACCTTGGTCACGATGTCTCCTCACGGGAAAAATAACTAAGTCAACCTCTGTCAACAGCCTGGAGTCATGAGAGAGGAGGTCCTCAACCGAGGAATTACCAAATGAGATTGGCATGTGGACATGTCTCTCTGTGTGACTCTTATTTAGACAGGACAGTCCAGACCACTGTGAGCAGCACCATCCCTAGGCAGGTGGCCCTGAGCTACTAAGAAAGCTAGTAGCTAAGTGCTGGAGAGATGGCTCAGTAGTTAAGAGTACTGGCTGGTCATCCAGAGCACCTAGGTTTGATTCTCAGCACTCATGGGATGGTTCACAACCATCTATAACTCCAGTCTAGGGGATCTGATGCCCTCGTCTGGCTTCCACAGGCATGCACAGACTTAGGCAAAACACTCAAACATATCTTTTAAAAATATTTTTACTTTTTATTTTGATTCTATGTGCATTGGTGTTTTGCCTGCATGTATGTTCAGTGAGGGTGTCAAATCACTTGGAACTGGATTACAGACAGTTGTGAGCTGCCATGTGGGTGCTGGGAAATTGAACCTGGGTCCTCTGGAAGAAAAGCCAGTGCTCTTAACCCCTGAGCTGTCTTTCCAGCCCGGAGACACAGCATTTAAAAAACAGAAAAAAAAATAAAGGTAGCTAAGCATATCTATCTATCTCTCTCTCTCTCTCTCCACCCTGTGTGTGAGGGAGAGAGAAAGAGGAAGAGAGAGAAAGAGATAGAGATAGATGAGAGAGAAAGAGAGAGGAAGAAGAAGAAGAAGAAGAAGAAAGAGAGAGAGAGAAAGAGAGAGAGAGAGAGAGCACACATGCACACCGCTCACTTTTTGAGTGAGATTGTTTTAAGCTCCTGTTTGGTTCCTGTCTTGATTTCCCTCAGTGATGGGTCATGACCTGGAAGTGTAAACCAAATGAATCTTTTACCATCCTAAGTTATTTTTGCTCATGGTGTTTATCATAACAACAGAAAGGAAACTAGAACAGAACAGCATGTCTTCAGGGTTCAGTTGACTGTAGCATTTATCAGTATTTCCTTCTATCGCCAAACAATATTCCATTGAATGAATATTTTACTTGTGCATTCTTCAGCTTGTAGGTGTGTGTCTCTCTCTTATATTATGAATAGTGATACCTGAGGTGTTTTTTTCTTTTTCTTTCTTTCTTCCTTCTTTTCTTTTTCCCTCTCTCTTTTTATATATATTTTTTGAGATAGGGCTGTTTTTCTGTGTAGCCCTGGCTGTCCCAGAACTCACTCTGTAGATCAGGCTGGCCTTGAACTCAAAAACCTGCCTGCCTATGCTTCCTGAGTGCTGGGATTAAAGATGTGGGCCACCATGACCTGGCTAAGAACCCTGTTTTCATTTCTCTTGCATATATGCTATGGAGTGGAAATTTTGTCATAATCATGCTTAACCTTCCAAAGGACAGCCAGATTTAAAATAGTTGCATCAATTTACATTCTCACCCTCAATGTTAAGAGGGTTCAGTTTCTCCACATAGTCACTAAATATTTCTTTTTGTCTATAGCTATAGCCATTCTGGGAGTGTGAAGTGTTTCGTGGTGGGGTTTAATTTTGTTGTTTTTGTTGTCTTGAGACAGGTACTCCCTCTGTAGCTCTGGCTGGCCTAGAACTCACTGTGTAGACCAGGCTGACTTCAAACTCACAGAAATCTGCCTGTCGTTGTCTTCAGAGTACTGGAACTAAAGGTATGTACCACCATGCCCAGCATCCCATGGTTTTAATTGTACTTCATGACTACTGAAGTTGAGCATCTTCTCTTCTCATGTGCTTTTTATTTATACCATGACTTTTTTTTTTTTTTGAAACAAGAGTCTCATGTAGCACCAGGCTGGCCTCAAACTTACCTAGCTGAGACTGATCTTCTTGCTAAGGCCTCCTGGATACTAGCATTACATTTGTGAGCTGTCACGTCCAGCACATTTTAAAATTTATTTTTGTGGGGCTGGAGAGATGTCTCAGTGGTTAAAAGCACTGGCTGCTCTTCTAGAGGTCCTGAGTTCAATTCCCAGCAACCACATGGTGGCTCACAACCACCTGTAATGAGATCTGGCGCCCTCATCTGGCACGAAGGTGACTAGGCAGGCAAAACACTGTATATAATAAATAAATCTTTAAAAAAATGTATTTTTGTATATTTATTTTGTATATTAGAGTCTTGCTTACATCTATGTATGTGTATTACATTCATGTCTTGTGCCTGAAGAAGCCAGAAGAGAGTGTCAGAACCTCTGGAACTGAAGTTACCAGTGGTTGTGAGCTCACGAACCAAACCCAGGTCCTTTGCAAGATTAGCAAGTGCTTTTTTTTTTTTTTCAGAGTAAAGTTGGATATTTATTCAGGGGGTTATGGAGGGAGAAGGGTGAAGGGGAGAGGAGCAGAGAGAGAGAGAGAGAGAGAGAGAGAGAGAGAGAGAGAGAAGCGGGGGAAGGGTGGAGAGAGAAGCAGAAGCTGCCTCTCCGAGAGGAAGACAGAAAAGAGCTAGCAAGTGCTTTTAACAGGTGAGCCAACCTCCTCCCCCTGTGTGTGTGTGTGTGTTTCTGTATGTGTCTCTGTGTGCGGGCACTCATAAAAGTCAAAAGATGGCACTGAACTCCCTGGAACTAGAATCATGGGCAGTTGTAAGCTACCTGATGTGGGTGCTGGGAACTCCGAGTGCTCTTAACTGCTTTTTCTCCAGTGCCACTGGTTTGTATAACTTAAAAATGCAGGTTCTATTTCTCAAGACAGGGACTCTTGACCAGACTGGCCTCCAACTCCCTGTGCAGGGAAAGATGACCTTGAACTTCTGACCCTCCCAGCTGCTTCCACTTGTGGCCAAGTGCTAGGATTAAAGGTGTGCATCACAACACTCAGTTTCAAGTGGTGCTGAAGCCTGAATTTAGGGCTTTGTGCATGAGAAGCTACACCCACAGTGCAAGCTTATGCTATTCAGTAGCAAAAATGAACCAATACAACAATCACAAGTAAGTAAAGAAACCAAAACAAGGTTTGCAGTTGCCTGGGCAGATGACCGAGCTGTCCACAGTCAGGCTGCTGAGATTTCTAGAGGTCTCGCTCTCCTAGTGTTAGCTTTCAAAGTAAGGCAGAATCATGTCTCTCTCACAAATGGGTATGGCATGTGAGAGCTCACACATGTAATACAAACACTTGGGAGCCAAGGTAGGAAGATTACTACAAGCCTGAGGCTGGTCTGGGCTACACAGTGAGTTTCAGGTCAGCCTGAGCTACAAGATCCTGTCTCAGCAAACTCATCCACTCATAGGCTCTTTTGTCTCTGCTTATCTATTGCTGCGACCTAAGCACAGTGGAACACAAACGTAGCTACAGCGGCTGAGACAGCTCAGGTCAGCCTGGGCTACATACTGAGTACCAAACATCAGTACATGGACCCAGTCTCAAGGGGGATGGGGTGCTGGGGAAATAGTTCAGTTGGTAGAGTGCTTGCCTACTCCAATGGTTATTTTTTTTTTTTTGAGACAGGGTTTCTCTGTGTAACAGCCCTAGCTGTTATAGAACTAACTCTGTAGACCAGGCTGACCTCAAACTCAGAGATCCTCATGCCTCTGCCTCCCACGTGGATTAAAGGCGTGTGCCACCACCGCCCGGCATGATGGTTATCTTGGTTATCCACTTGATTTGGTCTAGAATTGTCTTAACAGATGTGCTTCTGTGAGGGCATTCCTAGGAGGAACAGTCAACTAAGGGAGGAGCCACGCTCTTTGCTGACCTTCCCTCCTGGCTGGCAAGTGTACCTGCTCTGCTGCTGTTGCTGTCCTGACACTGAAGACCAGCATTTCTCCAGCAGTCGTCAAGGCTTTCGGTGCCAGGCTAGGACTGCTGAGGCGGGCAGCCTCGTGAACTGAGTGGTGCTGGATTCAGCTTCTTTAGCGAGCAGATGGCTATTCCTGGACTCCCCAGGCCCTAGTGTGTGAGCCAGTCTAATCAACCTCTTTTCATCAGATCCATTCTGTGGGTTATTTTTCTCTAGAGAACCCCTACATATCTGGGTGTGGTGGTGCACACCTGTTATCCCAGCACCTTGGAGGTAGAGGCAAGAGGACACAAAATTCTAGGTTATCCTTGGCTACACAGTGTTTAAGGCTAGCCCCAATTACAGAGCCCCTGTCTCAAGAAAGTAAATTGAAAAAAACAAGTCAGACCCTGATTAACCTGGGTGTTTTCCACAGATCCAGAAGGCTTGTGAAGGACAGGACTCCCCTGCTCTGGCCACTGCTTTCCTCTCCGGCCACTCCTGGCAATCCCCCCCCCCCCACACTGACAGCTAATTATCTGAATATGACCATACTTCCTTATTTATATAAATTTGCATGTGGCTATTCTCTTTGCCTTAAGTGGCATTCCCTATTCCCAGACAACTCCCACTTAAAGTCTTCAAACCCCAATCAGACATTCTTCACCTGGTGACATTTTCTTGCCCCACTCTGGCTCTCACCCTGACAGGAGTGGCCTCAGGGTTCCTAAACACAGCCCAGTTACTGCAGAACACTACCAGTATGTGGATGTTTCTCTGAGAAAATACAAGCAAGCTGAGGGTCATGGCCCTTGGCATGGAGTAGGTGTCCATGTTTTCTTAGCTAAGAAGTGAGCGAACAGGAGATACAAGGTAGACTTGGGCCATCAGAACTGTGCTGAATGAGGAGGAGTCGAATGCCCTTCCAATACCTCTGAAATACGACAATGAGAACAAACTGGGAAGAAATGAATTCATCACAACAAGAAATTCAATCTATACATGTTCAAGTTTTATTACAAAGTATGATGGGCAGAAAATACGGTACTTCTTATACAGGAGGCTGAAACAGAATGCAAAGACTTAATGTACGAGGAAGAAGTAAAGTCACAGAAAGAACACTCCACTCTTGGCTGCGTTTCAAGTCGCTTCCGGTGGAGAATCCTAAGCTCGTTCACAGCACAGTGTTAAAATTTTATTACAAGCCCTGTGTACAATCAGCCCTGTGAAAATAATATTTACAGAGGAGAAATGGTTACAGTACAGTTCTGCAAAGGGGCAGCTTCCTCTCCACCTCAACAAGGGATGCCACAAAAGCTGTACAATAGAAGGGAAGTTTAAATATGTAAGAAAGTACGTTCACACACGAGGCTAAAGGGCACAGAAGTGATCAGTTAGAGCTTAACACTTTGTAGAACAAGAAATCTCCATTGTCTACACAGAGCTTTATACAATCATGCTATAATTCACACTCAGGGTGGGAAAAGGGAAGGTCGCTGAGGGAGGGGGACCAAAGCAAGTGACTCATTTGACTAAAGCAATTCAAAGCTTCAGGTCAACAGTTTTCGTAACACATTGTCTATCACAATCAGCCCAATGGGAGAACATTTCTTTCAAATAGTAGATAGCACACAGTTCAGCTTCACTGAGTTGTCCCAAAGGTGGGTGCTCGTACATTTTCCAGCTGTCACACAGACTGTCAACATCTTTCTTCTGGAGTTTAAACTTCCCTTAGCTTATTGTTTCTGGTTGACACATTAGTTCAGGCCTCCTGGAGAAGGCAGCTGTATGTTTCCATATTTAAAAAGTGACATCCAGATAGCAGCCCAAGAAGCTTGCCCATCCCATAATGCCTCATGCTTGACTCTGGCCATTAGAGCAATGACAGTATGGGAGGGAGAGAGAGCGCAGTTGGGTGAGGTGAACAAGCTCTGAGACATGAGACACAGAGCTGCGGCCTCACCAGAGCACAGAGGACGATTCTGGGAAAGCCTGGCTCAGGGTTCATGGTGACACTGCTCAGGTCAGCTCTCCTCTCAGAAAATCAACCTAAATGCCAAGCAGGCCCCACCTACCTCATGCTCAGCACAGGCTCACAGGAAACATGCTTTGAGGTCTCTATTGCAATGGTAGTTTCTATCCTAAGCCAGGTGATCAAATGAACTGCCATATTTTCAAAATGGGGAAATTAGGCAGTTCTGGACTGCTCAGCCATGTTTGGTAAACTCCAGAGTCCTACACGTCCTTACAGTCTAGGAATCTAGGGCCCAGAATACATCAGGAAGAAGGGAGAGCATTCTACAGAGGAAAGGGAATAGGCTAGGAAAAGAAAAACAAAAGAGGAAGGGCTAGAGGGTAGTTCTATGGTAGAACACTTGCCTAGCATGTGTGAGGGCCTGCACTGGATTCCCATCAACACACACACACACACACACACACACACACACACACACACACACACACACCATGAAAAATTAAAACTGAAGGGAAGATAAGGAAAGAGGGGGATCTACAAGAACCATGGATGCTGGAGATGGTGGCACATGCCTGTGATCCCAGCACTCAGGGAGACTGAAGTAAGATAAGAAGATCCCAAGTTCAAGGGCAGTCTGGACTACGATGCAAGGCCCTGTCTCAGACAAAATAAAACAAAACAGCGTCATCATGTACTGTCACGGCACACCCAACACTTCGATTTACCCAGTAGGCATTGCCTACAGCAGCCCTGCTGTGGGAAAGGCTCTCTGCCCCTAGCTTCACCCCATTTCTAGCTACTCAGTGACACAGATGTTTGGTTAACGGCACTGGAAGGCCAACCTAGGCTGAGCACAGGTTCACGTCATAGCTATGAGACAGACTCTCAATGTCCTCCCTGCAGACCTCTGTGTAGGCTGAGCACAGGTTCACTTCATAGCTATGAGACAGACTCTCAATGTCCTCCCTACAGACCTCTGTGTTGCCGAGCCTTTTCCTCCTGTGATCTGAAGAACTCATTTTCTTCTACACCCTAAAATATCAGACTTCAACTGTAACAATCATCAAAACACTGTAGGATCCTGATTTTTTTTTCTGTTCTTCCTGAATTGTAGCCAGTTATCTGAGACTCAATTCTGAGTTTGATGGAAATTATTACCCAGTTGTCAGGGGTCATCACTCTTCAAGCCCTAACCTTGCAGGCCAGGGGAGAGACACAATCTCCTGTGGAGAAAAGTTCAAGCCCAATGAGCACCTCAAACCCATGCAGCGGTTCAGCTCTCTGCTAATCTGACTGAGCATCACCCTCCCACCAGCAGACACAGAAAGCACAGGCCAGAGCCTCTGGCTCAGCATGCCAAAGCCAAGTGCAAATAGCACTGCAGCCACACCAGAGCCTGGAGCTACCGTCCCTGGAGGAAAATGTGTCTGGAGGTCCTGACCTACCTCCCCATCAGTCCAAGAACTAGCAAATCTAAACAGACTGGCTTCTGAGACTTTAATAGACCTGTGCTTCTGGGAAGAAGGCAGACTAAGCGACTTTCTGTGTCTCAAGGCTACAGAAGTCTCTTCCTCAGCCACAGGCCACCTATCCATGCTCTAAAAGGAGGGCGAGATAGCTGGCACTTCAAATGCCAGCAGCCCTGCAACTGTGGGTGTGCATATTTGAAGATGGAGACAGTGAGTCTTACCTGGACCAGATGGAGGGCAGAGAAGGCAGGCTAAAACTGACCAACATCCATAGAGCGAGGGCACGATCGTCACAGGTGGCTGGTTTCCAAAGCACACAGTTACCTCATACAAATCTATTCTAATAACTACTACTAACTTTTAAAAACTTTGCCTTCAGGTTCCAGTTGACAAATCCCATCGTTTAGCCCAAGTTAAAGCCCACCCAGAACACAGAGGCCCTTCCCAGCAGGCCCACTACCACTCTGACTTCTACTGTAGACGCAGCCCAGGAAAAAACTGGGGGCTCCTACAGGAGCAACCTAAATCAGCAAGCCTGCTGCCCTCAAGGACCCTGTACTAGCTAGCAAATACCACTAAAAGCAGAGGTAACCACAAATTGTGCTCTCTATCTGCAAATGATACAGAGCAAGCACATGATAGTGCAGGAGCATTAATATCAAGCAGCCAGCCAGCCAGAGACCAGGAATCAGAGTGACAAACCAGGAAGGCCAAGGGGGAATACCCTGACTGAAAATGCCTTTCCTTTGGGACAAGCCTCTATGTAGCGAGGTGATCTAAGACTTTTGGCATACAGCTGCAGCAGCTGTAGGAGGCGAGCAAAGACTCGGCCAGAGAGCCCATGTGCCCAGAACAATGAGTCAATGTTTACTTCTCTAGTAATGACAGCCAAGTGGGCAAAAGCATCAGATTTCAGGCCTGCTACTCTCCTCATATCAGGGAATCTAAGAAACCTTCAGGTAGCTCAGCAGAAAATAAGTCAGGAAAACTCTCCAGAGTATGTCCCAAACTGCCAGGGACTCATCTAAAGTCAGAACCATACAAGTCCCCTCCATGGAATCCATTCATGTAACGGAAACAGACACCTGAGGCCTATAAGTCAGCATGGCCAACTGTAGCCTACAAAGTCCAATACTGCTCAGAATCTAAACTCAGGTAAGGGCAAGTGTCACAGGTGTAGAGAAGCCTAGACGGCGGACCCTGGGCCCTATGTTTATTTTGTAGCCATTTACTTGGTGGCCTGGAATCACCACAGCTGAGTAGCCCATCCCTTATGAGAACTGCCCATTTATCTCAATCTAAAGATCTTGTTCAGGGTCAGGCCAGACGGCACCTCTCAGGAGTCTCTCATTCAGAGCACTAAATCCAGAGATGGGCCAGTATTCCACCAGGTAGAGGAAACGCAACAAACAGAAATCCTGAAGCTTAACTTAGAGATCCTTCTTGCCTATTATTCAAGTTCTAAAATGGAAAAATAGATTTTGAAACCAGGTACTGGAAACTCAATGTAAGTTCAGCTTTCCTGAAACGATTCTCCCTCAGCCTGGCCCCTACTCAATGGCTTCTCAGCTTCACCGGCAGTCATTACGAAGCCAGAGAGGAATATGAGGGTGGAACAGAAGGCTTTCTATGTCTGTTCTGCGCCTGCCAGGCCTTCAGGAGACCCAGACTGAGAAAGGTGGGAGTCAGAAGCCCTTAGAGCACCAGCGCAGTTCTGAACTTGGTGTGTGCCATGCAGGCAGTGACTCGGGAAGGCAAACTGGTCTTGCGGTCTAGGGTCCAGTACCCACCGGGAGGAGAGGAAGGTACAAAGAGGGAGGACTGTGAAACCAAGAAACCAGGAAGATTAAATTCTTTTCATAAAAAAATTAGCCTGATAGATAAAAAAATATACAAAGTCGAGGTGTGTTAAAAGACACTGATACCAGGAGGAAAGCATTTGTTCTCACTTAAGTGCTAGCATGGACACGGATGGGGACGAGACATGGACTACTGCCTCAGGCACAAACAGAGACACGGGGCAAATGGACACAGACAGAGCCAGTGCTCGTATTGTTCATGAACACAACAGCTGACAAACAGATATACAGAAATGTTTAATTGAAGAAGCAAAGAAGAGGAAAGGAGAGAAATCGTAAAACCCAGCCCTGGGCTGCAGTGTGCCACACAGCACAGTCCTGCACAATAGCAAGGGGCAACTGGCCTCGACTCCTACAGCAGCTTCTGGACACAGTGGGTGTAAAGAAACAACAGACATACTGGCCACTGGAAACATGTTCTTCTTACGTGGGGAGGGAAGGGGGCAGAGGCTGAAACACACAAGCCCCGGTCTGGTAGGTGGAGCGCCAGCAAGACTACACACGGAGTATCTCCAGGCAGTTGTTATAGCAGATGGCGATCCAGTCCGGCTGAGTTGAGGCCCACTGCACATTGTTGATCTCTCCTTCGGCTGTGTAGGCCAGGATAGGGTCCTCGATGGCCCGAGGCATCTGCTGGATGTCCCAGATGAGAGCCTGATGGTCATCCGCTGGGCAAAGCAAGCAAGAGCGCCATGACTCAGACAATGAAGTAACGATCTTGCATTTGGAGAGTCAGTCATAATTTGCAAAACATTTGTTCATCAAAACTTTGTGAGGGAGGTTTTAGTTTAGAGATGAGGAAAACAAGATTTAGCAGTGTTACCATTTGCCCCATCATGCCATGTAGACAGTGAGTGGCAGGGTCAGGACTCACATCTTAGGTCCTAACTCTGCATTCTAGGTCCTTAAGCTCCATCCACTGCACCAGGTTAGAGAAACAGATTAGGACATCAGAGAGGACACAGGATGCAATGATCCCAAGATACAATGTCACTTTCATCCACTAAAAATGCTTATGTGAATAAAGATGCTTCTCTGATGACAGCTTCCCATTTTATGTGCAGATGATGACAAAGTGCTATATAGACATGCACCATTAAAAGAAATTCCAGTCGGGTGGTGGTGGTGCACACCTTTAATCCCAGCACTCAGGAGGCAGAGGCAGGTGGATCTCTGTGAGTTCAGGGCCAGCCTGGTCTACAAAGCGAGTTCCAGTACAACCAGGACTGTTTCACAGAAACTCCGTTTCAAAAAGCCAAACCAACCAAAGAACCAAACAGATAAATGAAATTACATCTTGTAATGGAATCCCAACAATAGGGAGCTGGGGACATAGCTCAGTGGGAGAATACCTGCTTAGCATGGTCAATGTCCTTGGTACAATCCCAAGCACCATCAGAAAATAAACAAAAAACCCGATGAACCATTGCCAACTTTTGTGTTTTGCTAGGTATGGTGGCACATGATTATAATCCTAGCACTTGGGGCAGAGGCAAGTGGACCACTGCAAGCTGGAACTCAGCCTGATCAATACAGCAAGTTCCAGCCAGACAGCACTACATAGTGAGAGCCCGTCTCACCCAAATAAATAAAAATAAAGCCTTAAAACAAACAGTGATAAAATAATAAAAAAATTCCCCCAAGCAGAGTTCTCTCTTAATAATAAGCCCACAAAAATCAGGCACTACTATCCTTGGAGCATCCTCTCACTGTTTTCTAATGGTCTCGATTAAATCTTTATTAAAACTTGTATTCAAACTGGGTGGTGGTGGTGCATGCCTTTAATCCCACCACTTGGGAGGCAGAGGCAGGGGGATCTCTGTGAGTGAGGCCAGCCTGGTCTACAGAGCTAATTCCGGGGCAGGCCCCAAAGCTACAGAAAAATCCTGTCTTGAAGAAAAAAAAAAAAAAAGAAAGAAAGAAAAGAAAAAGAGAAAAGATGACTTATCACAGCTTTGTATTGTTTTCATTTTAATAACAGACTTGCATTATTTCTAGAACAAAAACACTTAACAAGCAGTGTATTTTTGAGAGACACCGCTTTGAGAAAAATAGTGAAGTGAGAACTCTAAGTCAAACTACTGACTAAGTATAGCTATGTGAAGGTGAAAGACCCAAGGGAAATGATTCCTGGTAGTGCCAAAGACCTTGTTAAAGCCAGGTGGGGTGTTTCTTTGTAAGAACACAGATTGGTTGGGGACCAGCACATATTCCCCTATAGGAGTATACACACAGGTCTGTATCTGATACACATCATTAGTCAATGGAAGATGCTCTGAGACTAGCTGAATATACAAGATCATCTGGAATGTGGACTGATATAATCTCACAAAACCGTCCTTGGAAACAGCAGGAAATATACTCCTAGAGAGCCAGGAATGGGGTCCTCACTGCCCTGATACTTCCTCCCATCACAGTTACCTGCAGTGCAGATGTGGCAGGATGAATGTGGGGCCCAAGCAATGCCATTGACACATGCTCGGTGGTTGTTTAGCCTGGCGACAGGTGTGCAGGGAACTCGAACATCCAGAATTACCACCTGCAGAAGTACAAGAAAAAGAACCATTAACTGGCAGAGTGTAGCAGGAAAAACAAACAAACAGACAACACTATCACACACACAAAATTTTAAGCATAATCTTCGTTTTGGGTTTGAAGAATATTAAAGACAGGATTTCCTGAGGATGGAGGAAGAAAGAAAACAGTGAACACACATATGTAGTATGGTCTCTGTGCTGAGACACACTGGGCCTTTAGATTAATGGAGAAGGGGAAGTTGGAATAGGCAGCGTGAGTTTGCATGATCCATAAACACCCTGGTTAAGTGCCTGTAAGAAAATATGGTGGTGGCGCACGCCTTTAATCCCAGCACTCAAGAGGCAGAGGCAGGAGATCTCTGTGACTTTGAGAACAACAGCCTGGTCTACAAAGCGAGTTCCAGGACAGCCAGGATTATCACACAGAGAAACCCTGTCTCAAAAAACCAAAACCAAAAAATTAAAATAAATCAAAAATTGTGTATCTTAGCTAGGTAGAATGGGCACCTAACCAAAGCAGAACCTGGAATTAGCGTGAGGCACAAGCTTCATCCAAACCAAGGTTAACCACCATGTCTTCTTGGCCAACAATCCACCCCCTAGCAGACCACAGAGCTTCCCTTTACGCCAACTTGCAACAGCTGGAGAGTCTGCCTAGAACAGCAGGGGATGGCCTACTTTCTTACTCAGTCCCTATGACTTGGTTTAAATTTTAGTCATTTATATATAACTTGTCTTACCTTTTTTTAAATTATGAAATGAATGTTTATTTGAATTTCTGAATCAGTTGTATAACCAATTCATGACAAATTACCAGATGGATTTTATATTATTTATTCAGGACTAGAGTTTTTCAATGATTTCATATTTGGAATCTTCAATTTTGAAGTAAGGAAACATATTCATAACATTTTAGCTTACAAGGCTTTTGTTGACACTCTGGGCCAGTAACAGCAAGTCCTTCCAATGCCTGTCATTTTGACCTGTATTCTTATCTTGTCCACGAAGTTTCTGTACAGGATTAGTTTCCTTATCAACCACTACTGTTCCTCCGCAAACAGAGAGACTTCTGACCAAGGGACAAGAGGAAGCCTGCAGACTCACAGTGGCTCTGTGCCCCTGCTACAAGCCATCAGCACTGTTCTATTCCTCTTAGCTTTACTCTACCAGAAACTCTTTTTTTTTGGCTATTCGAAACAGGGTTTCTCTGTGTAACAGCCCTGGCTGTCCTGGAACTCACTCTGTAGACCAAGCTGGCCTAAAACTCACAGAGATCCATCTGCCTGTCTCTCCCTCCTGAGTGTGGGATTAAAGACATATGCTACCACCACCTGGCAAGAAAAAAGTTTTTCTATGTAGCTCTTATTGTCCTGGAACTTATGTAGATCAGGCAGGCTGGCCTTGAACTCACAGAGATCCACCTGTCTCTGCCTCGGAAGTGCTAAAGTCATGCCCAGTGAAAGTTTATTAGTTGTGTGTGATTTTTGTTTTGTTTTTGTACTGGGGATCAGGACCTTGAACATGCTAGACAAGCACTCTGCCACTACGCTACATCCCCACTATATCAGAAATCCTTAACACAAAAGCAGTGCAATTGCAGTGAGTTTTTGGCTAGCCTCGGATACACAGTAAATTCCAAGCTAGCTTGAGCTACAGAAACTCTGTTTTACCAGAGAAGCAGGGAGAAGCTGAACACAGTTCTTTTTGTTGGCTGGGTTCCTCAATCTCGGCCCTTTTGGCATTTTGAGTAGACTGATACTGTTGGGGACTGTCTGTCTGCACTGCAGGATGATTAGCAGCTTCCCTAATCGTTATACACTTGATGCCAGGAACACTCTATGCTTCCTCCTCAACGTTTGACAACCAAAAACGTCTCCAGGTATTTCCAAAGATCTACTGAGTACAAAACTGCCACCACCTGAGAGCTACTCTTGTAAATACACTAAGCAGACCGGAGCCAATGGACAGGGCCTATGGGGCTTACCTCCATTCCATCCATGGCCATGGTGGCAAGGTAGTTAGGGTCCTGCTTATTCCAGCAGAGGCGGAGCAGTGGGTGATGCTGTGGGTCTTCGTAAATGATGGTGCTGTGTTCCAGATGGCGGAGGTCAAACATCCTCACAGAGCCATCTGCACCCACAGAGGCAAACATGTCCCTGCCACCTCCAGCTCGGCTGAATGCAATATCATAGACCTGTCAGTAAGAAGCGTCAGGTTTACATCAGCCATTTTCCCACACAATGGAAACCTGTCACTTCCAGTTCATCAGAACCCAACTCATGACACATAGTAGGTAAGTTAGTGACTTCTCAGAGAATAAAGATCATTTGACCACAGGTCCTGGCTTCTATTCTTCCTCTCAAAACCCTGTGATAAAACAAAAACTACAAACCTACTGACTGGCCAAGAATACCCAAGTCTGAGCAAGGACTCTGTGTTCCAAGAGTAAGGCAGTTATTTTCTGGGCTCTAGGGGTTTCACATACATGCAATCAATCAGATGCAGGTTCATGACA
The DNA here is from genome assembly GCA_004026605.1 of Ondatra zibethicus. Taxonomy (NCBI): domain Eukaryota; kingdom Metazoa; phylum Chordata; class Mammalia; order Rodentia; family Cricetidae; genus Ondatra; species Ondatra zibethicus. Next base: position 3,131 of record PVIU01003147.1, on the reverse strand, counting down.
AACCACCTCATGGTTCTTTCAAGCTGGTTCTGCTATAAAACCTAGACCTGAGACCCATTTGTAAGAAAAAGGTAATCACGACTTTTGTTTTTGTGTGTTTTAAAAGGGTATCTGGGAGCTGGAGAGATGCCTTAGTAGTTAAGAGTACTTGTTGCTCTTGCAGAAGACCCAAGTTCAGCTAAGAGTGATCTGTAGCTACAGTTCCAGAGGATCAGACACTCCCTTTTGGCCTCCTCTTACTGGGCACACATGTGGTGCAAGGACATACATGTAGGCAAAACATTCATACACATAAAAACAGATAAATCTTGAAAAATAAAATAAAAAGTCTTCAATAAAAATAAAATGAAAAAATCTTCAATCATGGCTCAAGAAGAGGAGGATGTCAGAAATTAGTTTGATGGAGAAACAGAAGGCAATCAAAGACGGGTACCCTCCAGTCAACTGAAGCATGAATGTCTGGATCACATGGCTGCTGTCCAGTTACATGCATGGGGATCTGCTCTGGAGAAAGCATTTGAACAGTGTGCCATGGCCACGGTTACATGACAGATACAGGAACTGTGGACCCCTCTAAAGAGTGGAAGTAGAAACCCAAGGAGATGAGTTGCAGACTCTAATCTTTCCCTTTCTGAATGAGTGGCTTTACAATTCAGTGCTAATGAATATTTCATACCTGGGAAGTGAAAGTACTTAATATTGATTAAAAAATTTTCAAGTTACGGTCAATTGGGTTGGGAGAAGACTTTTTTGTCCAAGCACCCTCAGGGAACAGAAGTTAAAGCAATAACATACTCAGCAATGCAAGTCCACAAGGAAGAAAAACCAGAAGTTTTTTTGTGATCAACAACATTTAAGATACCAAAATAAGTAAATAAATAAATAAAAGGCAAGAAAAAGAGAGACTCGCGAAGAACTGAGTTCTTTTTCCTTTTGCGAAGATGCAATGATTTATTTTCTATTGTGTCTTTGCTAAATGGAAATACATAACTTGGAATTTAAGTGTGACTTTCAGAAGTGGAAAACCAGTGTGAAGCTTTGATCTGATTCCTAAAAAATGAACTCTTTGATTTTTGAGGAACAATCTGTACTTGGTCATTTGCAGCAGCAGCAGCAGCAGCAGGTGCCTTCCAGGGGAATGCAAGCGCTTCAGCATGGTCTCAGAAGGGAACATCCTCACTGATATAAGCAGCCACTGGAACTGAATCCAATTCCAAACAAAATAATTTGAGCTGGGTATGATAGACAGTCTATACCTGTGATCACAACACTCAGGATCCTCAGTTTGATGCCAGCTTTGGCTATAGAATGAGTTTGAAGATAGCCTGGGCAAGCAACTGAACATGGCCCTGTCTCAAAAAAGGAAAGTGTAGGGCAGGGAGAACATGGACACTGAGGTCACGTTTTTAGGTTGCTAAGGGACAGAGCCATCCTTTGTTCGGTTGATTCTCAGTAGAACCCTGTTGCTAAGGGACAGAGTCATCCTATGTTCAGTTGGTTCTCAGTAGAACCCTGTTGCTAAGGAACACAGCCATCGTATGTTCACTTGATTCTGAGTAGAACCCTGTTGCTAAGGGACAGAGTCCCTCCCCACTGCATCAAGGCTGAGTAAGGTATTTCACTATATGGAATGGGCTCCAAAAAGCCAGATAAATCCTGGTCCCACTGCCAGGGTCCCACAAACAGACCAAGCCACACAACTGGCACCCACATTCAGAAGACCTAGTTCAGTCCCACGCAGGCTTCCCAGCTGTCAGTCCACAGTTCATGAGCTCCCACTAGCTCTGGTCAGCTGTCTCTGTGGGTTTCCCCATCATGATCTTATCCCATATAATCCCTCCTCCATCTGTCTGAATGGACTCCAGGAACTCAGTCCAGATCTTGGCTGTGGATCTCTGCCTCTGCTTCCATTAGTTACCGGATGTAGGTTCTATGATGACAATTAGGGTAGTCACCAATCTGATTACAGGAAAAGGCCGGTTCAGGCACCCACTCCATGCTTGTTAGGAGTCTTAGCTTCGGTCCTCCTTGAAGATTCCTGGGAATTTCTCTAAAACAAGGTTTCTCCCTAACCCTATAATGGCTCTCTCTATAAAGATATCTCTTTCATTGCTCTCCCTCTCCATCCCTTCCCTAACTCAACCATCCTGCTCTCCCATGTTCTCATCCCCCTATCCCCTTCTGCCAACCCCAATTTACCCAGGAGATCTTATCTATTTCCCCTTCCTAGGGCAATCCATGCACATCCCTCTTAGAGTCCTCTTTTTTTTTTTTGCTAAGTTTTGCTCTGAGTTAGAGTCCTCTTTTTAAGCAGCAATGATACTTCATATTTTCTTAGAATATCTGACACTGTACCTTACATAAAGACCCTCTGGACACTTTTATTTATTACTTATCACCATGGTAACCAACTGTTCTACTACTGAGTTTATAGTCCCAGCCCTAATGTGAACATTTATTTATGTTTATTTATTTATTTTTTTGAGACAAGGTCTCACTGTATAGACCAAGTTGGTCTTGAACTCAGTGTCTGCCTTCTGAGTACTGGATTCAAAGTGTGTCAAATATGCTGTAATTTTATTAAAGCTAGTCTATATATCCAGTTAAGAGGAAAGAAAGAAGGAAGAGAGGGAGAAAGGGAGGGAGGGAGGGGAGGAAGGAAGAAAAAAAAAATCTCATGTGGCCCACCTGTGGCCCAAGTTGGCCTCAAACTTGCTATGTGGGAGGTGGTATATATATTCTTATGTGGTGAATAGCAGTGGATAAAGCCTTTGTCTGTCTGATGTGTCAGACCTAAGAAGATAGGGTCTTGCTATGCAGCCTTTACCTACTAAGTCCTAGAATTATAGGCACCCAGGGTCCCCTTTTAATCCTTCTTCTCTTTTCCTGTTGTTTTAAGACAGGGTCTCATGTAGCCCAGGTTAGCATTAAACCTGCTATGTAGTAGATGACCCAGAACTCTCGCTCCTCTCACATCTCTGCATCTAACCACTCAACTGATAGGCGTGCAGGCGTGCGTCACATCTAACCACTCAACTGATAGGCGTGCAGGCGTGCGTCACATCTAACCACTCAACTGATAGGCGTGCAGGCGTGTCACATCTAACCACTCAACTGATAGGCGTGCAGGC